>CM076968.1:35873277-36073277 GCA_039105355.1 Benthosema pterotum
ACTGAATATCCACTGTACTGAGAGAGATGCCCTCTGGCATGGTCTCCTATTATGCAAATACAGTTGTACATATTCCAGGACTCAAGTAAATGACAATGCACTCTGCTACTGCCCGTCACTGTGCGTGGGGGTGGGGGGGAAGAGCCCCCTGGCTGGCACACACGCTGGCACACACGCTGCAACAGCTGTCTGGATGCCCCTCCCCCCCTGCTGCTAGGGGTAGAGAGGTCAGGCTGCGTTATCATACGCTCCTCTCCTCTGTTTCCCTCTCATACTGTGTGTGTGTGTGTGTGTGTGTGTGTGTGTGTGTGTGTGTGTGTGTGTGTGTGTGTGTGTGTGTGTGGTGTGTGTGTGTGTGTGTGTGTGTGTGTGTGTGTGTGTGTGTGTGTGTGTGTGTGTGTGTGTGTGTGTGTGTGTGTGTGTGTGTGTGTGTGTGTGTGTGTGTGTGTGTGTGTTATATACAAGTCATCCACTCCAAACACAGTCAAACCTGCGCTGGAATTGAGAGGTCGTTTGGACTTCTGGTTCATTTACTCAGAGAATATGTTGCTTACTTTGAAGCCGTGCAGCATTTCATTAGTCATTAACCAATTGTAGCCCAGCATGCCTAATCTGGAGAGAACAATCTGCAAAAAAAATCTACAGCTCATTCATTAGTATGGGTAGCGAAACGTGTAGAAAATGTAAAAGTGTGAACAAATGTTTGCTCTATAAACTAAATAAATAAATGAATACATTTTAATTATTATTAGTATTAGTACTAGTAGTATTTTGTTTTTGGACTTGTAATGCTATTAACTATTGAAAGTTAATAGTAGCTAAACGGGAAAGTAGGAGCGTGATACACGGCAAAGGCCATCAGGCTCAGGAGTCGAACCCACGGCACGCTGTCAGGCCGACTTAGCAGACTAGGTGCACTCAGATGGTTGAGCTAACCGCCTGGGCCAAAATGCTCAGTTTTCAAAGCGTTCACCCAAATGCCACAGATGTTAGAATGTTGCTGGTCGAATGCACGGCACCAGACATTGTGCATTCCACATGGTTTAATGAAAGGCAATTTTGTCCAACTGCCCTGGCTGTTTTTCTTAAAGGTAATAGAGGCAACTTTTTAGCCAAAAATCAAAATAGATATGCGGTATATGTATACAGTAGCTATATTTTTTTGCCTTTGTACTCTCTATGTTGCTTCTACTTGTTATGATACTGTCGTCGTTATGCAACTGTTACGTCACCCAGCAGGTGACGTAACAGT
Organism: Benthosema pterotum; assembly: GCA_039105355.1. NCBI lineage: Eukaryota > Metazoa > Chordata > Actinopteri > Myctophiformes > Myctophidae > Benthosema > Benthosema pterotum. Next base: position 35,874,530 of record CM076968.1, read on the forward strand.
TGCACGGACAGATGTATGGACGGACAGACACATGCACGAACAGACGCAGGGACGGACAGGGGGTAAAACATAGTCACCACCATACTGGTGGAGACATTAAAGTGGAGGTGAGGTGGAGTTGTACAGGCTAAAGTTGCCTTTATTACCAGGGGTGCACATAAGTGGTGCTCCGGTGCTCAGGAGCACCAAAAATCCTACAATGAGCTCCCAATCCAGGGGTGGAAAGCTCCGTTGAGCACCACACAGCTGGGGCTCATAATGACTGCCCGACTGGGCCAGTACAAAAAAGCCTTGAAAATGAAATAATTCTAACTAATGTCTAAAATACTACTAGTATTTCAATGGATGTAGAGTGCAGGTAGTAGTACTACTAGGCTGTATACTGTAATATTGTACATTGATCAGGATGTATGGAGTGGAAAAAAGGGTCACCGCATTTTGGGAGCACCAAGTAACATCTCCAGGTGCTCCTCTGAGTACTGGACCAAAATAGTTATGTGCACCCCTGTTTATTACCCTTAAACGGTGTGTGTTCGGAAAACTCGCAGTTTGTGTTGGCGTGTGCTTCATTGTTTCATCTTGTGTAGAGATTCTGTACATAAGAGTAAAACTGTTTACTCGGTTTTGTTTTGTTTTGTTTGGTTCCTTCAGATGATGCAGCATCAAAATATAACAGCAAACATCAGACCACAAAAACACAGCAAACAAAAGGATAGAAAGGAAAACGCCCCCAACAATGCCCACCATGTTCCCTCCCAAGATGTGTCCCAGCTGGCATATGGGGCGAGTCGGTCACCCGACCTGGCTTTCAGTGGACATTGTGTCACGCCAGCTGTCAGTCATACTTAGTTTTGCACTGGTGCCATCCGTGGTGGCATTTGTGTGTCAAATGCCAAAAAAGCCATTTGTTACCCAAACCTTCCTGAAATGTCACAACTAGAGTTGCTACTACAAGTGTCTGCGTTGGCTTTACCAGCACACCTTTCGCAGTTCACAGGTGTGTGTGTGTGTGTGTGTGTGCGTGTGTGCGTGTGCGTGTGGTGCACACTGCCCTGCCTGTATTTGCAGACTAAACAATGTGCTGTGATTCCACCGTGTTTGCTCTGCTCTCTCATATCTAGTATCATAACAACATAACAATCATTCTCCAGCCGCCCTATGAGCTCTGATTGACTCCACAGCGCTCTCACATACACCCTTCTGTAACTGTAGCAGTGTGTGAACAAGGTGCTGGCTCTCTACTCTCTGCTCTCTTTATTGGCCACTTCAATGGCTAATATGTACCAGAGCAGCTCAGCCCCGAAGGCTTCCAGCAGTAGTTCACCCAAGCAATGACTTTATATCTGTCGTTTACTCACCCTGTAATGTATTTCGGCAAAAGATTAATGTGGTTTATCAAGGTTTAGGGTGAATCCAGCAAATTTAGAAAATACTTGATGAATTGAGAATAGGAGAGGCCTTGTGCCACTGTACTGTGACCAGATATTAAGAGGCAGTGATGCAAAGCAAGCAAGATCTAGTCTATACTTTGTCATATGACATAATGTGTATAACCTCTCAATCGATGATGATTGTGTATTATTCTGTCATCATTTTGTTTGTGAGAAAACCATCAGCTCAATGCAGACTGTTTTCATACTGCCCACACTGCCCTCTGCTGGTGATCAATGACCTAGTGGAGATGGTCAGATTCCATTTTTTGGCCAGTTAGTATTAGTCCATGGCAGAAAATGCATGTCTACACAGTGTTTGTAAACAAAGAACTAAATTAACTGAATGAAGCTTTATTTCAATTAAGCTCCAAAAATAGCCAACACGTGACTTGGTAGTTTATATCTTTTCTCCAGAACCCAAGTGGTAAGTTACCCTGCAAAACGTAGTTTCGGACAAGGTAGCCTACTGACATCATTTACTTAAGTGAAAGTAGCATCACTGCAAAAATACTCTTATAAGTAAAAGTCTGGAATTGAATATTTACTTGAGTAATAGCACAACAGTAGACTATTGCTATCAAGATGTTAATTACCCAAAGTAGAGAGTTCTCATTATAGAAACTGCCCCAGTTCAAAATGTAATAGAAATATTTTGAGAATAGCACATCTACAAGCTCACTATGTGTCGCACACATTGTGAGCCTTTAGAAAGTAGTGGATTAGAAGTAAAAGTATTGGAAGTTGTAAATGCTCAAGAAAAATACAAATACTTAAATGTAAATGTACTTACCGGTAATTTTCTCCACTGGTGAAATGCAGAGTTGTGGTCTCCATTGCTGTCAGCAGTACAGTAGCACTGCAGGTGTTGAGCTGTGCTGAGGTCAGCTGTACTGGTCGCTCCTTCACACACCATCACACACACACACACACACACACACACACACACACACACACACACACACACACACACACACACACACACACACACACACACACACACACACACGATAATCTAGAGGCATTCACACTGCTGAATTCACCCCTAAAGACGTGGTTCTCTGTGTTTTAAAGCTTGATTCATTGCTCCCTTTGCACAGCTATATTATGAGCTATAGGCTTTAGTTGTGCACATTGTACAACTGATAGGCCAGGATGAACGCAGATACGTGTCCCACGTATCTCTGCCAGACAGTGTCCTCACCTGTCTGTCTCTCTGTCAGTGTCCCCATCTGTCTGTCTCTCTGCTAGTGTCCCCATCTGTGTGTCACAAGCAGTTCATCTGGTGTCATTATGCCAGCGGTACCATGATGCCAGTCTGCCCCCCCCCCCTCCTCCTACGTCCCCTAGGACTCATTATGCGCCTCACACTGAATCGGTGGCTTTTTTCCCACTACTACTGTCTGTCACTCTGCTAATGTGGTGGGCTCTTCTCTGGACACAGGCTTTACATCACTGAGGCCTGATTTGCATTTTGTGCGCAGGCAATCGCTCGGGGTAAGCGACGTTGTGAAACCAAGTGTAAATCAGGCCTCACACTCCCAAGATTCCTCTGTTTTTTTTTAGGGCTGGGCAATGCAGACATTTTTTTTATTATTATTAATACAGTAACGCCTGCATAAATTAAAATTAAATGTCAATAATTGAACATCAAATAAGTCAGGTGAGTTCCTGAGATCGCATAGCGTTACTGTAATGCAGCAATTAAATTTAGCACATTTAAATTTTTAAGTATTCCAGGAATATCCAGAACATCTAAAATCCCAGATGATATTTAGCCTGATATAATTTCTACTGCATTGCCCAGCCCAGGCCTGCTTAAACCATATATGCCTGGTGGACCAGAGGAGTGCCTCAGGGCTAGTAGGTACACTAGACCTACTCCTCTATTTCCTTCTCCACCAAATTCCTGGAAAAGGACAATCCACAATCCACAAATCCACAAGCTCACGGTGTGTTGCTTTTGCAAAGCAACACATTTTGAGCGTGTAAATCGGCTATTTTTTGCCAAATGTGGAGCCCTTGGAATTGGGACACGAGGGTTCAAGCGTTTGAAGCTTAAAGGGGAACTCCACCCATTTTCAACATTTTAATATGTCATTAATATACCTTAGAGATGTTGTGTGGACATGATAAAAAGGTTCCCCCAATTCTGTATTTCCTAAAAATGGAGGTCTGAAAAAACATTAACATGGTGGAATACATCTGATGACATCATCAAGATGTATTTCATCATGTTAATGATTTTTCTTTCAGACCCCTTTTTTCTGAGAGGGTACAAATGGAACTAGCCCATTTGGTTCACATTTGTATCCTCTCAGGAAATCTTTGTTGAAAATGGGTGGAATTCCCCTTTAATGCCTTGTACCTGGTGTAATACCTTTATAATTATGCCTTATGTCCGTTTTCACTTCTTCTCTTCTTGTACGCTGATGATAACCTTTTGCTTTCTTCTATCCATCCATCCTACCATCCAACCACCAGAACAATGACAACGAGACTCCGCTCCACTGTGCAGCCCAGTACGGCCACACCTCAGTGGTCAAGCTGCTCCTGGAGGAGCTGACGGACCCCACCATGAGGAACAACAAGTTTGAGACCCCGCTGGACCTAGCGGCGCTTTACGGCCGCCTGGAGGTAGGGACGGGATCAATCCACCCACTTTACTGACATTTATTAGTCTTTATTAATTACTTACCCCTCAGTGTCGGGAATGGTGGGAACATTTCCCCCCAAAATGCAGCATTGGCTAAATTATAGCATTGGGGTTAAGCAATTTAACCCCCTTTAAGTCTAGAGAACTGGACTTCAGGTACAATTGTACGTTAAAGGGGAACTCCATCCATTTTCAAGACGCTTCTTTCTTCTGAGTGTACAAATGCAACCAAATGAACCCTAACGGGTTCATTTGGTTCCATTTGTACGCTCTCAGAAAAAAGAAGCGTCTAAAGAAATCCATTAACATGGTGAAATACATCTGGATGATGTCATCAAGATGTGTTTCACCATGTTAATGATTTTCTTCAGACCTCCATTTCTAGGAAACACAGAATGGGGGAACGTTTTTATCATGTCCACCCAGCACCTCTATTATATTAATGACATATTAGAATGTTGAAAATGGGTGGTGTTCCCCTCCCCTAACCACTTCTTTCCTCAAAATAATGGCCAATCTCTGCTTACAACGTATCCACTATTTTTGGCTAATGTTATCGCATAGAAAATGGACATTGAGGTTCAAGTGGTGAAGTGATTCATGTATGTTTTGTACTAGTAACGTAAGTAAAAGAACAAAAACTTGCACTCTATTAATGACTAATATGAATAATAATACTAGGTGGTCAAACTGCTGCTCACCGCCCACCCCAACCTGCTGAGCTGCAACACCAAGAAGCACACCCCCCTGCACCTGGCCTCCCGCAACGGACACCTCAACGTGGTGGAGGTGCTCCTGGACGCTGGCATGGACATCAACTATGAGGTGTGTGTGTGTGTGTGTGTGTGTGTGTGCGCGCGTGCAAGATGTTGAAACAGGGCCGGATCTAGGCATAGGCATGGGGGGGCAATGCCCTGACTGCCCCACCAAACATGATGGCATGCAAAACAACCCACATTTCAAAGATATTTCAAATTAAAGTGCTTACAGTGTATTTAAAATGAATTGAAACGCTACACTGCTAACTCCAACTGTGGCACTACTTAACTAGCACCATTTCATCTTTCAAAAAACTCCCTGAGTCAGATCTTTAGCTGATGATAATGATATTATTGATGCTTACTTGCCTAATAAAAGTCCTGTAACCGAAAATGGTATGGGTGCAACTTCATCACCCGTGGCACGAAGCCACCCCCAATTGGGACATGTTACATCCGCGCCGGTGTTGAAATCGCTTTAGATCTACAAGCTCACGACACTGCAACCTGACGCGGGCTTGTAGATCTGCTATTGTCGTGTGCGACCCTGGCAAGTATAGAATCGCCCATGTGTATCTTGTGCGCTCACCACTTCTGTGTGTTGAGCCAAAAATATCCTCCGCTTTTTAATCATGTCGTAATAACTTAATCTCTTCTTGCAGGACTTCCTTCCTCTGGTAAAGCCACACTATGCCACAGACTCTTACATTTAAGCCCTCGCTTATGTGGGGGAACTTACACGTCACACAGACACAAAAAATATGCAATGCTATTACATTAAAATGATTGAATACTTAAATTGCACACATGAGTAATGGTGCCAGTATTACTTCAGGAACACTTCCAGAAAGTGCGTCATGGCAGCAGAGAGCTGGTTCTGTTAAGTACTAAAGGTGCTTGTCATGACGCGGCTGACTCATTTGTAGACTCACTGTAGTGCTAGTCACTGAATGCCTGAAGAATGTATATGACCGAAACCTGGAGACTCCCTTTAATTGTTCATTTGGTATTCTCTCAGATACGGTGCCTCACCCGAGTCTAGTTGCAGATGAAAGTGGCATTATTGATGGATTTGGAGACACCACGTAATAATAATGGTTGTCTGACCTGATGAAGGTCTAATGAAAAGAATGTCAACTCAATAAATTAGCAACATTTTCGGCAGGCTTCAGACAGTTCCTGATATCCTTTTTAGCTGTGCTGTATGAAAAGTCAAAGTCAATAAATAATAACAATTTTATACTATGCACATTACCCAGGAAACAATTCATTATGTAACTGCCTTGCAGAATGCAGTCATCCTCCTTGATGTGGAATATGTATGATTTAACAGTTGGGTTATGTACAGAGCAGAGCTTGACTTTACTCCCCCCTAGTGGTGGACTGGGCAGCAGTAGCTGCTGCTGCTACTGTGTACCAAGCGGTGCTGTCCATCTGTCAAAAGCTAAATGTCCTCTGTCCTATTGTCCTTGATGCTGTAGTAGTGTGTCCTGTGTCCTCCGGCTGCTCCTACTTCCTGCAGCGTTCCATTAGCACGGCTCTGTGAGCTGGAAAACCATCTGATCCACGTTGGTTTCTGAACCGAATAAATGTCCTCTTAGGAAGGTGGAACGAGGTTGACAGACAGTGGAGTTAATATAAAACTGACCTGCAGTTTGTTTCACTACAGTTTATGTGCTGAGAGGTGCTTAAAGCGGGTTGAGCTTAATTTCAAAACAATGTACTTCTTTGCAATTATGCTGAGATGGTTAAAACGTGTAACATAGCAACAGGTGTACAGTAACAGATATTTTATACAAGGGTGAGGTATGCATTCCCAATTTTCATTGTTCCCTACCTATTGTTCCCAAGGAGGCTGGTACCCGATAGGCGACCCGGCAATGCAAAGCAAAGGGATGAGATGCGAAATTACAAAATCCAATGGCGTGTTTCATTGTGGTCCATCAAACATAAATTATACAAAATATAAATGTCAATGTTTGTGGTGCTCAGTAGATGTCATCTGTGGTAGACTAACTGTATGTCCTCCTGCTCCATCCCTTCTGTAAGTGCTTTGGTCTCTATTTTCTCGTGTGTGTGTGTGTGTGTGTGTGTGTGTGTGTGTGTGTGTGTGTGTGTGTGTGTGTGTGTGTGTGTGTGTGTGTGTGTGTGTGTGTGTGTGTGTGTGTGTGTGTGTGTGTGTGTGTGTGTGTGTGTGTGTGTGTGTGTGTGTGTGTGTGTGTGTGCGCGCGCATAGACGGAGAAGGGCAGTGCCCTCCATGAAGCAGCTCTGTACGGGAAGACGGATGTGGTGCAGAAACTTCTGAGTGCAGGTCAGTCGCCCATGATGTCACCATGACATCATTTACAACACATGCAGTAGTGATTCTTCTTCCTCTTTAATCTCGAGGACCCCTTGTCCCATGATGTATATTATTAGGCAGCATGATACTGGTGCACAAAATCGTTCAATAAGTGTCCTCAGTGTCTTCGTCCACCAGTCCAAGCCAACATGGGTCGTGTCAGGACCAAGACCATTAAGAAGGCTGCCAGGGTCATTATTGAGAAGTATTACACACGGCTTGGAAATGACTTCCACACCAACAAGAGGGTGTGCGAGGAGATTGCCATCATCCCAAGCAAACCACTGCGCAACAAGATTGCTGGTTATGCGACTCATCTGATGAAGCGCATCCAGACAGGCCCGGTGCGTGGCATCTCCATCAAGCTCCAGGAGGAGGAGAGAGAGCGAAGGGATAACTATGTCCCAGAGGTTTCTGCTCTAGACCAGGAGCTCACTGAGGTCGATCCAGACACCAAGGAGATGTTGAAGTTGCTGGACTTTGGCGGCCTTTCCAACCTTCAAGTCACCCAGCCAACTATTGGAATGAACTTCAAAAAACCCAGAGGAGTTTAGAAACGTGAAAAATAAAGTTAGTAAAGTTGTTTAAATGAAAAAAAAAATGTGTGTTCGATAGCACACATTGTCAATATGAAATCATCGTTTATTCCAAAAACAACAGATCTCCAATCAATAATCTGTCATGATGTGACATGTCTGATTGGTCAACATCGTCATTGACAAATAACATCATCAATGACATCAACGCTGTGTTATTCTTCAGCACTGAGCTTTAGAAGTAAATGGAGCAATAAAGACAAAGTCTTGTCTTTGTTTTCCTAAACATGCATACAAAGACGTTTGTGTCACGACGCAAATACTTGTAGAGCCACACGGCAGCAATTTGGTTGACCGAGTGACAGCTAGGAAACCTCAGCAAAATGGAACAGAAGGTAAATCTCCATAAGCTGATCTTTGAGAAGGAGGGAGTTTACCTCCACACTGGCCCTCCGAGGAACGCCCGGGACGCCAACATCCCTGGTTCCATACGTATCGTGGAGCGGGACGGGGTGGCGGCTTTAGAATGGAGCCCCCTAGAGGAGGACACAGGTCCAGGCGCCCACGCCGTCTTCTGCGCGACGGAAAAGTACGGAGAAGGAGGCGTGGAGGCGGATGATGCCATCGATCCTGGGTACGAGCCGGACTGGGCGGTCATCAGCAGCACGGTGAGGACGGATCCGGAGTGTTTGCCCGACAACGTGACCGCGGGGGAGTGGTCGTTCTCGGTGCCGGTCTCCCAGCTGTACTCCCTCCGGAGGTCCCGGTTCACCCTGGGGAGGAACTCCCTGGTGTTGACCAGCAGGGGCGGTCGGCCGCTCCCCGCCTTGCATTTCCACAGAGGTGGAACCGGGGAGCTGCTCAGAGTGCTGCAGCGCTACGTCGTCCTGTCTCCCTCGCCACTCGACGGGAGGGTTTTCCTCGCGTGTCCCCTCGACTCGGGCACGCTGGCTCAGTCGTTGGACGAGCTGCATCTCTTTGATGAAGGAGGAAACTCCGATCTAGTCTCGAGGTTCATCCAGGACCCCTACACCACCACCTTTGGCGGGTTCTCCAAAGTCACCAATTTCTTCCGCGGGGCCCTTCGTGCTTCCGAACCCCTCTCCCGACCGCGTAGTTGGCCCCACGATACACACTCCTCGGCCGACGATGACGACGAGCCTCGATTTGAACTCGTCGTTCCTGGGCCGGCGCTCGGCCCCAGACCGGAGGTGACGCGCGGAAAACCGCTGGGTCAGTGGGAGGAGCTTCTGGACGCAGACGGTCGCGTACAGAACCCGGGGCAGGTTCGAGGGCGGGTGTTCCGGGGGGGTGTGGCGCCGGAGCTGAGGAGGGACGCCTGGCCGTTTCTGCTGGGCCTCTATCCGTGGGATAGCACCGCCAAGCGGAGGAAGGACATCCTGAGGCTCAAGACGGACGAGTACTTCCGGATGAAGGCACAGTGGACGTCGGTCAGCGAGGAGCAGGAGGCGAGGAACTCTGTCCTCCGAGGGTACCGGAGCCTCGTGGAGAGAGACGTCAACAGGACCGACAGACACACGGCCTTCTTCTCCGGGAACAACAACCCGGCGCTGACCCTCCTCCAAGACGTCCTGATGACCTACTGCATGTACAACTTCGACCTGGGCTACGTCCAGGGAATGAGCGATCTCCTGGCGCCCATCCTGTCCGTCACCCAGAACGAGGTGGAGTCCTTCTGGTGCCTGGTGGGCTTCGTGGAGCTTGTGCGCGACAACTTCGAGGTGTCCCAGGAGGCCATGAAGCAGCAGCTGGTGCAGCTGGGCGTCCTGCTGAAGACCCTGGACCCAGAGCTGTGCGACTACCTGGACTCCCGCGACAGCGGACACCTGTGCTTCTGCTTCCGCTGGCTGCTGATCTGGTTCAAGAGGGAGTTCTCCTTCGACGACGTCCTGACCCTGTGGGAGGTCCTGTGGACGCGCCTGCCCTGCGAGAACTTCCACCTGCTGGTGGCCTGCTCCATCCTGGAGTCCCAGCGGGGGCAGCTGATCGGCTCGGAGCACGACGTCAACGGCATCCTGAAGCACGTCAACGAGCTGACCATGAAGCTGGACCTGCAGGCCGTGCTGTGTGGAGCCGAGGCCATCTACCTGCAGCTGCTCACCTGCAAGGAGCTGCCTGCTGCAGTGCGGGACGTCCTGGGACTGCCTGTTCCCTCCAGCTCGGAGGACGAGAGCCCGGAGGAAGAGGCACGTCCCCGGCTCTGAAGAGGAGAACCCACGGCACTAGCTTGAAGAGGACAGTGAATTCCCCACTCAATCTCTTCTGTAGCACACGTAGAACTGCTTCCCCCTCGTATTCATGTTTCATGTTGCCCAACTAGTAGTAACTACTGCTGTAGTCTGTTCTCTCCTCACCAAATGGGCAGAATGGTTCGCCTTGCTAACGGCAACCAAAGCCTTGTAATGCATATTAGCAGATAAGATAAACCAAGTGTTTGTGTGCCTTTTTTTAATTAACACTAAAACAATGATTTGTGAAACGAACATGAACTATGCTTTGCTGCATGCTCAACAAGTTCAAATTGTTTCTTCTTGATCTGAGGTTATGTGTACATTTATATTATAATGTCTACATTAGATTAGACTACAGAAGGGCCTGTGGTCTAAGGCGCAGCAAACTAGAGGTAATTGGGAGGAGATAAATGTTAAGATGAGGTTGTGTTCTTGCCATCATGTTGTTCTCTACTCCTCCACCAGGTATAGATGTGAACATGTTGGATTACAAAGGACTGACAGCGCTGGACACTGTCAAAGACATGCCGTCCCAAAAGAGCAGGCAGATAGCTGCTCTGATCCAAGGTATACACACACACACACACACACACACACACACACACACACACACACACACACACACACACACACACACACACACACACACACACACACACACGTGACACATGGTGTTCCAGTGAGCAGACTAAAATTGTATTCATTTGTCCATTTGTCAAGTGTTACTACTACATTTGGCCCGCACAAGTACTGCATGTGCATGCATACGCACACACTTGAGAATAGCGATAACTGTTATCTACAGTTCATGAGTTGAGATCTGGCGTGTATATATATATATGTGTGTGTGTGTGTGCGTGTGCGTGTGTGTGTGTGTGCATGCGTGCGTGCCCAACAGGAAAGCCTCCTGATATGGACCTGCCCCCTCCACCCGTCCCCCCACCCCAGGAGAGTCCAAGCCCACGGAAAAAAGGTACAAACATTACCATGTAACCACACCACAGGCTGTAATAACCATAAAAGGTAATCAATATACCACATGAACCACAAGTGGTGGGCTGTAACTAATAGTCCAGCAGTCATAAAGGACTCAGCATATCTTACATACAATGTAGTGCATCGATACAGTTGTACTACATGTATGTCTTGTGAAATGTCTCAAAAGAAGGGCAGGGAGACCACATCCACCTCAGGGTCTAACATTAATGTTTGTTTTTTTAATATATGGATTCAGTCTAATTTACTGGCTTTATCTACATTCCTAATGCCATGCCTACTTGACAATAGTGGCAAGTAGTAATAATGTACTTGAGTAAGAGTACAAAAGCATTTGCTTCAAAAGTTAAAAACAAAACATCCCATTTCTAGAATTCAAAATGTAAAAGTAAAAGAAGAAATGTCATTACTGCATGAAATGTAATACAACATAAATCAATCAAACCACCGTATTTTCTGCACTATAAGGCGCACCGGATTATAAGGCGCACCTTTTAAAACTGTTTTCATATATAAGGCGCACTGGATTATAAGGCGCAGAGAATAGAAGCTACTACAGTTAACACAGAATAGAAGCACCTGCAGTCAAACTATCCATATATATATAAGCCGCACTGTGGACTTTTGAGAAAATTAAAGTCTTTTAAGTGCGCCTTATAGTCTGGAAAATACGGTAAGCATAATGCCTCCAAGCGCTTGTCAGGGAGGGTGAGGGGTGTGAACAGACTGTCTCTATGTATGTGTAGGTGACATGGACAGGGTCAGTGAGCTGATCTCAGGACTGGCCCCCGGCCCTGAGGAGGAGAGCCCCTACGAGGCTCTGTTTGAAGCCACGTCCTGCCAGTCTCTGGACAGTCTGGCCAGCGGGAAGTCTTCTGACCGAGACAGTGGGCGACCGGACAGCGAAGCCGGGAAGGTCAGTTGCTTATGGAACCCATGCTCAGCGTTCAATGTACACACTATACTGTATGTTTATAGAAACCTCTATGGTTTGACTTGGGAATGTATTAAACCGATATGGATCAAAATGTATAATAATATATAATAGGCCTACTTATAATAGGCTACTAATTATAATCCAAATATTTAGCTACAACCGAGCAATTTGTTATTCTACCTCAAAACCTAGGTTATTTCGATTCTCAAAATCCAAACTCCAAAAGTGGAAAACTTTTTGTTTTGGTTTGTTTGTTATTTTAATCAAAATTTGTGTTAATCAAAACAAATCATTCAACTGGTCTATGGAAAGTTGAAACCCAGTGACTGACACACTTGGACAGTAACTAATTTTAGATTACATATTACTGTAATATTATTACTTTTGCTCTGCAAAAATGAGTAGTAAGTAACGCATTACTTTGCAAGTAACGCCAAGTTACTTTTTTAAAATGAGCTTGTTGTTGCATGCAAAAATAGAACAGATGTACAAGCTATCAACAGGTACTATAACAGAGATGTGCAGTAGATTGTAGATCCATTCCACACGCTGCATCCTGCACAGTTATGTACACTACAAATCGCTTGCTGCTTTATTTTGTAATAAACGGATTATGTTGTACTTCTCTATTTTTTCAAAAGCGGTGTTGAGAACTTGGGAAAGTAATAACGTAATATGTAATATATTACTCTTCAAATCCAGTAATAAGTAAAGTAATGATATTACTTTGTCTAAGGGGTAACGAGTAAAGTAAAGAAGTTACTTTCCTAAGTAATATGGACCAACACTGTCGGTGACACACTTGGATGAAGCTTTTAGCATGGTTGCATTCTGGGAGCAGCCGCTAGATGGCGATGGTGGCCTCTGGGTCACAATCTTCATCTGCTCCACTCAACTGGATTTAACCATGTTCTTCCTGGTGTCTCTTGTAGAAAACTGAATTCAAACCAGTTTTAAGATAGTTTAACCACTTAAAGGACAACTTTAGTTTAGTTTCAAACAAGGTTCATGTTTTAGTTTGTTATTATAGAAAGTAAAAGATGGGTGTTAATTTTTTACATTCCTTGCTTTCTTTAGTTATAGGGATTATGGGATGGGGAATTCGAACATGCTCATAAATACATATTTGTTTACAAAATTTTAAAGCAACTTCTTTTTATTATCTACTACAGTCCTAATAAACCCACAGGAAATTATATCTGGCCACAAATGATCTACTGAATGTGACGATATGCCATATTGAGCCTCTGGGTCAAGCATACCCAAATATCGAGTGCGTAAAGTGCAATGTGGTGTGCTGCCTCCTTCACATTCAGTAGATCCTGTGAACCTCTGTGGCCATTTATAATTTCCTGGGGTTTATTAGGACTCTAGTAGATAATAATAAAAAAATGCTTTCAAATTTTGTAAATACCAGTATGTATTTTTGACCATGTTCGAATGCCCCCTCACATAGCTAAAATCCCTATATCTAAAGAACAATAACTAATCCCTATAACTAAAGAACAAAAATGAAAACCTGTATTTTACTTTTTCTAATCACAACCTAAAACATGAACCTTGGTTGAAAAGATACTAATACTTGTCTTTTAAGTGTATATTTCATTGTACAGACCATAGTGGACTGTCAACAGTCACAATGACATGACAAACATGATATTAATTATCCTAATGTATGTGCCCTGATTTCCCAGAGAGAACGCCTGGGTCACCCCTCCCATCCTGGTACAGGCCACGATGAAGAGGTCAGCTCAGAGGTGAGACCATGTGATGAATATTCATATGGGCTTGGTGTGGAGTAGGAAGAGAGTGGTTGTGAAAGACACAAACCTGATATTTAAACGGAGACTAAACAGTCAGTCATGTTACGCAGTCACTTGCTTTGTGCGCACCAGTTTGGCTCTATGCACAGCAGACATTTTTTTCCCCCACTATCGCCTATGGTTATGTTTCCAACTCTCTACAATCACATGCTGTCTTCACCTTGTGGGATCATTTGCAGTGTCTCAGATCTCAACTATACACCTGACGCACTACTGGTTCCCTACCTTTAGAGCTGGGGTTTTCAACTGTTTGTGAACCAGGGACCACAAACCCTTACCCTTATTCCATTGTCTTACTTCATCCAACGCCATTGATTAACTGATATACAGTAACGATAGAGTAGTAAAATGATGACATAATTATACTTGTTTATTATGGGCACATTTCCCAAGAATGATGACTCATCAGGTAAGCTTTCCTGGGAATCTAACTCTGAGAAAATTTCCTTCACGGATAAGACTTCCGAGTCACTGACAACACTGACATGCCTCCATGGAACAGTTTACAAAACTTTTGTGGAAGAAAACCACTATACCCTTTAGAGGGTATAGTGGTGTTGTGACATACAGTACTCATGACTCATTCTCATGACTCATTCAATACTTTTCCTCTTTCTACTCCACCATCTATCCCCTCTACTCCCTTCCTCCTCTTCTCTCCTCCCTGGGCAGGTTCTGTACACCAACAGCAGCATTGATGAGCGAGGGGAGCCAGGTGAGGAAGAGGAGGAGGAAGACCACACGTACGAGCTGCTGCTCTCTGCTCACACCCAGACCAAAGTACCGCCGTCATCATCGTCATCCAGCCACGAGTCCAAGAACCACAAAGGTGCCATATTATGTACAGTACAAAACTGTACTTATATCCAACTCACATTCACGAGTGTATAACTCTTGAGAGTTACAGAGCCGCACGGGTCCGTTTGGTTAGAAACTATCATTTAGGTTCGGTCCCTGAGAGAGAAAGTGCCCTAATAGGATGTTCCAGCTGTGTGCATCTCTAGCTGTACTGTCGACAGGCCCTTAACCAGATGACACTGCATGCTATTGGATACTTAACTACAGTATGACACTGCACTCTATTGGATACTTAACCATGGCAGGTGAATGACACTGCACGCTATTGGATACTTAACCATGGCAGGTGAATGACACTGCACGCTATTGGATTCTTAACCATGGGCGGGTGAATGACACTGCGTGTTATTGGATTAGAGAGGATTAAATTAGAGGACCATTAGATCCCTGACTGTTGATGTAAAGGCATTAGAAATGATGCCTGGCTGAAGGGTTGGGGCTTTAATCACTGATGCAAGCATTGCTCCCGCTTTAAAGATGCTATGAAGGATGTGCGGTAAAAATAGAGACGCCCAAAAAGCTTTAAAGCTTCTCAATGTTAACGAATAGAGGTTGGAGCACAATTTTAACCCTATTCATCTTAAATCTTTTGAGATATAATTACATTTTTATTTGGTCTTTTGGTCCCACAAATGGGACCCAACCTACTGTTTGGGAACTAGCGTTCTCCCTACGAACGGGAAAGTAGCCAAATGCCACCCTTGGGCTGAGTAGCTGTTTTCCCTCGCGGGGTACATTTTTAATCCCGGGTGGTATACGGTTGCCTCTATGTCAGGAAGAAGACATAAAAGCTAACAGAAGATAGCTTTGTTCTTCAATGGCTGTGCTGAACATTAATGTTTAATGATGGACATGGAAAACGACATGAGTATATTAATCTAAAGTCTGGCATATCATCATGTATAATTTATAACCACCCCATTAGCTTAGCATAATGTCTGTCCTGACAATCATAACACTGTCTGATGACACTGTGGTTAATTGACTGACTGAGAGGGAAGATGTGGTCATTAACCAGTAACCATTTTCTTCCACATTTAAATGAACACTTTACGTTGAGTGGGAAGATGTGGTCGTTAAGCACTTTGCCACAGTCAGGTCGAAACCTTGTATGTCCGAAGCTGTTTTTTTATTTTTTACTTTAGCAGTGATCAGTGATGGCTGCAACATCAAAATAAACATTAGTTGACTGGGTTATTCTCAAGGCTCTGCCTGGATGTGTATCCTTTTTCATTCATCTCTCCTCTGCCAAATATTTTCTGCGACATTAGGACCTACAAGCTCACGTGTTGTGATGTGAGCTTGTTAATCCTCTTCATTCACAGAGCGTTTGCCCACGAACGCAAGGGTTCATGTGGTTAATTTGTCCTCTATGTTCTGTGTTTCCCTAGATGAGAACTCCACAGTCCAGTCTTCCAACAGTGTCCTACCTCAGGTATGTATGGACACACTTACAGTGGTATAATGAAAAAAGTTCCATGTAATCAGGTACTGTACTTACATATACCCGCCCCCCTCCACTGGGCCCCGGCCCCCGGTTTGAACCTCTGTATTAGATCATCACAGGCTTGACTAATGGGCTGAGTACCAACAGACTTGGCAGGCTCTAATGTGATTGGCTGTCAGTGTGGCATACAGTCAGTCAGGGGGTTGGCTCTGTGATTGACGGCCGTGAATGTGCTCCTCCGCTCTGCAGCAGCGCAAACCCAACGACCTCAGACCTCCAGGCAAGACGAAGGACACCCTGCAGCCCCCCGGACCCCCGACTGCACGCCTCGGACCCCCCAGACCCCCTGGAGGTCAGTGAGCTTCATTTACTGCTTCTGTTCTGTCAGCACATTGACCCCTGCACCCATTCTACAAATGCCTTCTAAATCAGAAGTTGTCAGTCACCCTTGAAAAATGTTACGCACCGTGCTACGGCCATCTTCTATTTCTGTATATTCCTAAAATTTAAATTCACAGATAAGAGGCTTTCCTGTTTGTATGGCTTAACCACTCAATCTGGGAAAGTATTGTAAAAATCGGCACCCTCTACGGCTTGTCTCCCTTTGAATTTACCTCTAGGGGCCCAGGCCAATATAATGTGTATTGATGTTGGCCTCTTCGGTCTCCCTGTTCTTGTGGGATGGCCTATGTTTTAATTCTCACTAACAACAATGTACACACGCACTGAATGCCCCTGTCGGCAGAATCAGCAGCACAGCTTGGGATCTACTCTTGAGAGATCCCTTAGGGATAGCGAGCCATACTTCATGATGGCTCGATTTAAGACATAGACATAAGACAAAGTACATGAGAAACTGTTATACCTTTCTTTGTCCTTTGTTGCATGTTAACTGCAATGTGGTCTAAAAAACAAAGGACAACTGGCAGACCCCTATCTCACTGCATGAAAATTTTAGGAAGACTCCTTAGACTGAGACTTTATTTTTAGATACTAATAAAGTCAGTCTAAAGTCATCATTGATGAAGGTCCCACGTGTTGATCAAAATCCCACTCTCAAGTGTTCATCACAAAATGAACAGTGGTTTCAGAGTTGGGTTGGATGCAGGGTGAGATCTGGGTCTGGTTCTTCAGAGTGTGGTTGGCTGGCATGGATCAGCTCTCTGCCACGGGGCTAGAGTGACTGGCATTCCTGGCACCAGGATTAGCATACTTCAGTGAAGGCTGACTGACGTTCCTTGGCAAGCAGATGTGGAGAAAGTCATTTGGTTAGAAACCGTTCTGGACCAAGTCGTTTTCATGCTTCTAGATATGCCAACAGTATGTGATCCTTTGACCTTTGCTTATACAGTATGTTTACCGATAATCCAAACCATTTTTTGTTTGGTTGCATTTTTAGGTCCATAATTTGATGAGCAGTCCTCACAGATCTTTTTACTGAGCGGCTACTGAGATAAGCAACCTTGGGTGCACATGCATGGTCAGCAACACATTGGTCATCTGTCACAAAATGCACTAGCTGTTCTCTACAGAAATGCTGCTTCATGTCCACGGATTTGTTGTTTTCCTTGTCATGATTTATGGCATTCCCCAGCAGTTTTCTTATTTAATTTTATTCCCTCCACTCCATACACTGTTGCTGAGGAAACAGGTTGGCTACAGCTGTAAATTGCTGACCGGTGGGGGTGCTTCTGGGTTAGTGCTGCAAACAAATATTCCATATTAGAAAGATTATTCGAATATTAAAATGTAAAGAATATTCGAATATCACAAAACTAAGGTTCAAATTTAAAATAATTAGTAATAAAAATGGTGTGCAAGTTCCCACAACACTCTGGGCCACATAAACAAAAATAGAATATTAAGATAATTATGAATCATTAATTTGATATTGCAAGACTCAAGAGAACGCATTTCTCTGCACAAACTGTGGACAAAACAGGACAGGAGCAAATATAAAGGATCAAAGAGGATGTTTTACAGAATATTAGGCTGCAATATTTCATATTGATATTATATACATTCGATATTTGAATAATTCAGTATTCGTTCGACATCGTGTTTCAAAAGGAATTATTAGCCAATTCTTGCAGCACTATTCTAGGTCTGATCAGGGACAAAATCAAATATAGGCTATATTTTGGTCAAATACAGCTACCTAATGTTGATGGTAATATTGCATTGTGTTGCAATAGTGTTAATTAATTTCAAAAAACAGAAGTTTTTCAAGTTCATAGCTTGTAGATTGAACCCATGAAACAATTTTGACACACAAGCTTACTACCAAACCAGTGGCCTTTTAGCCTGACCTCAGTCTGAATTCTCTTTTCGATTCACTTTGTTTCACTTCATGAATCCCAGGGGGAAAAAATAAGGTAGTATTTTTTTAGTGGCGATTCAGGGCTAGTGCCTTTCCTCAGTGACCAGTTGCTTTCAGTTTCACTGAAATTGTGGAGTGGATGAAAGGGAGCATTTCCTGCAGACAGACAGTGCAGTGCAGTGTGGTACACACTACACAGTGCTGCGTGTTGTGTCGTAGAACACACTGTGGGTGAGAACTGAACATGACATCAGTGGTAAAACCCGCAGCTCACACAGGGCCAGATTAAACACACATGTCTCCCCCCAGTGCTTCGCTAGTGATGTCAGGCAGCTAGAAAAGCTGCTGTGTAAGACATTAGCCTTTCCTTCACTGTTGCTGTACAGGCAAATGTTTAGTGTTCATACTGTTTATCCTGCGTTTCCATAATCATCAAAAACGCACGTGTGAGCATCTCTGCCTACTGACCAGTCAGAAGCTAAATAGAGTAAGTACCAAATGAGAAGAATTATTATTAATTCCATGTCCATGCTGTTGGTGGCAGTAATGTGCCAGTGCCAGTCAAATTCGCCAAAGTAGAAGAAACCTCCGCTGGGAAATCTGTCTGGGTCCGTAGCTCTGCCGTTAAGCCATTATTTATGTCATGCGATCACCATGATGAATTTTATAAGCTCCCAAACAGTGGATTGTGGCTGGTAACAGAACACGGATTAATACTAAAAAATAATAATGATTTGATTTAATCAATGACGAAAGGTGCCGTTATGGCATGGCCGGATCAAAGGGCAAATGACAGCCTGACAGGTTCCGGCAAAGCTGGTGTTAATGGTTCCACTTTACAATGCAGAAGAGCTGCTGTAGTCATTGCTGCCAGGTCCCACCTGATGTCATGTGGGAGCTCTGACCACTCCAAACCGTACTGAAGGACTGCTAGCTTGCATAATGTATTCAGACTAGGTTTCATGTCTAGGATGTACATGTCATTTGTGTGTGTGAAGAAATCATGGTATCCCCCAAAGAGGATGACCCGATCTTGCACCACACAACAGTGCATGCCGTACATTGGAGGCGGCCCTTCCCCCCTGGGCTCAACCTGCATCCAGGAGAAGGTCTCTGGATTGAATCTCCACAGATCACTGAAGGTCGCGATCCAGTTACGACCCCCATGTATGTACAGCTCTCCATTGTAGGCAAAGGCTGACTGACACCAGCGCTCTTCAGGGAGGAGTTGTGCAGGAGGTGTGCTCAGCCATGTGTTGGTCTCAGTGTCAAACACCCTGATGTTGTTGTCCTGGTGGCCTGCACCCCCAAATATGAACATCTTTGTCCCGATGAAGGTTGCAGAGTGACTTGACGAAACAGGTGCTGTAGTGCCTGTGTTGTTAATTAAAGACCAGACCATTGTGGTGGTGTTCAACGTGTATGTTTCATTAGTGTATCCTTTCTTGGTTACTCCTCCGTGGATATACATGGTCTCCCCCAAGGCACAAGCCGAGTAGTTGAGCCTCCCCCCTGGAACAGTCCCGGAAGGATTTGGTTTGGAACATATGTGGGTGTAGACATCAAATGCATAAAGCCTCAAAGGAAACCCCTCCAAGATGTAAACAATGTCTCCTATCAGCACAGCCGTGAGGCTTGCTGGCTTTAAAATGGGCTCAGGGTGACTGTCTCCTCTTCCAGGTATCACCCGGAGCATCTTCCAGTGTAAAGACACTGTGTTGAAAACGTGGACCTCAACATGAGCTTTGTTATTAGAACAGATCCATTCAAAGTAGTATATTTTTTGCTCCACTATAACAGCAGCATGAGTCAATATCTTAACTCTTCCCTTCAGATGCAATGTCCAGCAGAACATTCTGCACACTGTAGTTCAAGTATCACACTTTAAAGGTCCCAATGTGCTCACTATTTATTGTGATTGGTTCAATGGCACTGATGTCCTACAGAGATTCTTAGTTGAGTTTGGCCACACTTGTAGGAACTAAGAATCTGATGAGCGTTGATAGCGAACTGATCACCAACGAAATGATACTTTTGCTAATCCTCCACCAAGACAGTGCAGCAGACAGTGTGTTCAGCTACACAGAGGGTAGTGTGTTGAGCTACAGAGTACTACAGAGTAGTGTTCAATGTTGTTGATATAGCTTTAGAAGTGCAGCACATGATGACGACATGTTTTTGCATTATGTCAATATGAAAAATACTTGATGACATCACTCAAACTCCTAGCAAGTGACGTCAAAGTGTTGTGAGGGTAGAGTCTATACTGTATTAAAATAATGCATTGGTTTGCTAACGGGAGGGAACTTCGATTGGCTGGATTAGTTGATGATGTAATTGTGATGTAATTTAGATAACATTACCACTTGGGTGGGAAGTAGTTAACGTGTCTGTATATAACTGTATGCACTGTACTAAGTACCTGTGTTTATATATTGTATGTATAATGACAAAAGCAAATGACACCAAATCGAATAAAATATTGTTTGGTTGTGAGCGGATGGGAGACCTGCCCATTGATTGGCGGAATTTGATGGCGATGTAGATGAGATTATAATGATGAGGTTATAATTCAGCTCATTCCATGTGTTGATCTGCCCCCCGTGCCAAAGTGCCAGCTTTGTCATGGGGGTAATGTCATAAGTATTAGTTGACTCTGCTCACGCACAAGTAGGCCATGGCCTTTTGTGCGCAACGCGTAAGTTTGCACTCTATCGAGTGCTGACCTAGTTTAGTTACTTTATAGGTGTGTGCATGTGTTGGCTCAGTGAGGGTTAACGAGGAACACATTTTGTGTGAAGTTGTTGGAAAGCAATCTGATTGGCTCACTGGGGCGTTGGCGTTGACACTTACCAGCTGCTAGAGTATCTGTAATGGGAGAGAGTAGCGACACTACCGTTGACTCCAATGCTACGGCTGAAAAGAGACAGCTATTGGATGAAAAACGCATGTTTGGTACTTACAGTACATACAGGTAGTTCCAAACAATGCAAGCCCATCCATCCACTTGCATTGACAGCAGGACTCCCGTGTAGGCGCAAAGCGCGAGATGGAGATCAAAGCGCATCACCCCTATGTTTTTACACTTACTCTACCAGCTGCCAAGGAAACACACACACACACACACACACACACACACACACACACACACACACACACACACACACACACACACACACACACACACAGACACAGACACAGACACATGAAAGGTTTACACATGTCATTATGATTTTTTTTTTATCTCTAATCCCTAAATCTACTAAATGTCTAGTCCTGGCCAAAACCCGAAACCTTTCCTAATTATCAAGGTATCTGTGAACATAACTTACATTCTAACCCTACATTTATTTTGTGGGAAGCAGGAAAATTGTAACTATAATTTTTCAAACTCAAATACTATACCTTTGGGCATTTGGTGGTCCTCGCAAGTGTATTACAAACACACAAACACTGTTTTCCTAATTGTACTGTTTAGTGACTGGTAGAGAGGAAACAGGGCGTTGGTTGATTCACTGCCCTACTGCAAATTACCCCTTAAAACACTATGGCACAGTACCTAGAACACACACACGCACGCACGCACACACACACACACACACACACACTTGAACTTAAACACTATGCCACAGTACCTAGAATCTCTGCTTCTGCATGACTGGCAGGGTGTGGTCGTATAAAAATCCCCCTTCCCCAACCACACACACACACACACACACACACACACACACACACACACACACACACACACACACACACACACACACACACACACACACACACACACACACACACACACACACACACACACACAGTCCAACTCACTATGTAGGCATTTAGCAGATGATCTTATCCAGTGAGTGATTTACAATGAGCAAGGCAAACGCATCCATCAAAGGCAAGAAGAAGCATCAGTCTAAAAACGATACTATCAAGGATAATACACACATGCACGTGCAACACACAGATTTCGATCTAGTGCAGGGATTTTCAACCTTTTTCATCCCAGGGCCCACCATTTATTCAGCATTTGAGCCACGAACCACCATTTGAGGACATTTTAGCCCCACAGACCCCAAAAACTAAATATTTCTAGTCGTGTAGATTTAGGACTAATTCGCATGATGAATATTTTAACTCTTGAGAATGTAAAAATGAAACCAAATGGACCCGCCAGGGTCCATTTGGTTTCGTTTTTACGTTCTCAAGAGTTACATCCGGTTAAACAACTTAGCTGGGGACCACCTGGAACCCTCTCAAGGACCACTGGTGGTCCCCGGACCACTGGTTGAAAACCCCCGATCTAGTGCAAGCTGCTATTTCCATGTATTCTCTGGTGTGTGTGTGTGAAGACTGGCTGGTCGAGGCTTCTGTTCCTTGAAGGACAAATCGACTGCATTCTGGTGCAACAGGTCAGCAAGTTGCCTGTCGTGATGTCACTGCCCCAGATTCTCTGTCACCCAACACCGTGACCCAGTCACCCTGGCAGGGGGACAGCGCTTACACACACACACGCGCGTGCGCGCACACACACACGCACACAGTGCCACGCACACGCACGCAGTAGGGTGACCAGATCCAAACTGTTCATTTGAGGGACAGAAGTGTTGCACGTGTGGGACAAGTCAAGTGGGGAAAACGGGACAACATGTAGTTAGCAAATTATTAACATCTTGATGTCACTATTCCAAGAAATATTTCAGGATTCCATTTCACATATAGCAAAAACAGCTGATCTAAAATCAAAAATAGCTGATCTACAATCTCAAAACGCGTCGCACAGCGACGCGTTTTGAGATTGTAGATCAGCTATTTTTGATACGACAGTATGCGACAGTATGTGATTGTGGAAATATAGTGGTACCACATGTGGGAATTATTAAACAAAAAAAAAAAAAAAAACATAGCAAGAAATGATACAACAGAAATCCAACTATTAGGGCACTACAAATTATTAGGGCATTTTGAACACTGATGCCTGTCAGTCACAATGTGGGACAGAGTCTCAATTTGTGGGACACTTGAAAAGTCTTGGAAATGAGGGACAGTCCCACGCAAAGAGGGACATCTGGTCACCCTGGCACGCACACACACAGGCACACTAATTATCAGGATTGTGGTGGAATATCCTGTTACAGAATGGATCAAGTGATGCAAATTTCCATCTCTCTGGGAGCTACCATTAGGAGTTAGACCATTGGTAGACAGACATACTGTAAGAACATTGGTAGAATTAGCAGAAAGACAGACGTAACATTAGAACATTGGTAGAGTTGCAGACAGCGTACAGTTAGAACGTTGGCACATAATTATTGTGTGTTATTTTGCTTATTGTTTCGTTATTTTTCTGAGTCATTCCTTGAATTCATGGTTTTTCGGGACGCACAATCCAACATTCTAGTATTTATAATGAGGAGGCAGAGCTTAACCAGAGCAAAACTATACTACAAACAACAACGCATAACCTCAACAGTAATGGTCTGTATTGGAATAACAAAGTAAACCAATTTAAGTGGGGTGAGTAAATGATGAAGAACAAAAAGTAATTTAAACTTTAAAGCCTATAACGTCCCTGTTCTGGAGAGTGGGGGGCAACATTCGGTGAAAGTGGACAATATGACCCCCTGGTCAATTATGTTTCTATGGCGTTTTGAAGCGAGGGGGAACAAAGGCTGGACGTGTCCGCCCTGCCCTGCTCTGAGCCCGTGGGAGATGTGACAGTGGAACAGAAGGTCTGGGTGGCACTGGCCACTCATTCCTTAGGGGGAGAGGGGAGGGGGACGCGGTGGGCAGGGAGGCCTGCTGGGACCACCGGATCAAAGTGGTCCCAGCAGCAGCAGCACTTCAGCACTTCTCTTAGTAAACTGTAACGATTGTTTTCATTACAGAAGAACTGAAGGAATGTGAGTTTAACTTTGTCTTGTCGAAATGATCTATACTTCCCTTTGTAGTTTTCTCGTATTGTGTGCACTTGCGTGTTGTCCAGTAAATATCTCTGTCTCCTCATATCCTGTTTCGCTCTCTCTCTCTGGGAGAGAGAGAGAGAGGGGGGGGGGGGGGGGGCTCCGGTGTCCTTGCCAGGAATCCGGCCCTCACGCGAAATAGTGTTCCGACGCTTAAGGCGATGAGATACAGATCCCCTCCGTAGCGGAGCGGCATACACGTGCGGAAGGCAGCGACATAGCCGCGTTGCAGAGCACATACGCAACTCTGTCTGTCAGATGGTTGCAAGCTGTTGGCTGTGTGTGGAATTCTGGAATTCTACCGGGTCTGTTTTGGAAACGGCCAAAAGGGTCCGCCTTTCTCCTCCGTACACACGCTCTCTCTCTCTCTCTCTCTCTCTCTCTCTCTCTCTCTCTCTCTCTCCCTAGCTTGCTCTTTCTGTGTGCGTCTCCCTGCCCTCCGGTCAGTCACTCTTCTCTCTCTCTCTCACACTCTCTCTCTCACACTCTCTCCCTCTCTCTCTCTCACACACACCCACTAGGAAACAATCACAGTTCTGTTCCCTGTGTCTTTTGCGTGGGTGGGTTCTTATTAGCCACTGCTGCACAGTCCTGCCCTTCAGTCCCAGTTCATCTCCCAGCCCTCTCCTCGCAAAACACTCTTTCCCTCTCTCTCTCTTTCGCTCTCGGTGTCACTCTCCCTCCTCATCTCTCGCTCTCTCCTCTCTGTGTCTAGACAACTCCCCGTCGATCCAGGATCAGGACCAGGCAGGTGTCCCGGAGGTGTTCACAGGCCTGCTGCACGGATCCTCTCCCGTGTTCGACTGTCGAGGCGAGGAGCCCTTCAGAGTGCCAGGAGGAGGAGGAGGAGGAGGAGGAAGTGTCACAGCAGTGCCAGCAGCGCCGGCGTCCAGCCAGGGCCCCCTGCCACCCCTGCCAGCGCCGTCGTCGTCATCATCGTCGTCATCGTCAGCGCCCGAGCCAAAAGGAGCCGCCAAGGTCAAACAGCCAGTCGCGGCCGCGATACCGCCGGCGGCCAGCAGGCCCAGCATGGCCGCCATCCTCACGGACTGCGACCCCAAGGCCATCTACGCCACCGTCAACAAGGTGGGCAGCGGCGGGGGGGAGAGGACGGCCAGGCCCCCCCACCCCGGCGACCTGAAGCTGGCACGCAGCCTGTCCAAGTCGGACTCGGACCTGCTGGTGTCGCCCCCTAGTGAGGAGGAGCTGCATGGAGGCCTGGGCAGCCGCAGCGAGTCGGTGTCCAACTGCAGCGCCGGAGCCAAGAAGAGGCTGGAGAAGAGTCCATCCTTCACCTCCGAGTGGGACGAGGTAGGACACACACACACACACACACACACATGCACGCACACAAGCACACACTGTGGTCTGTATACCATGGCAGAAGATGTACAACCTCGCAGGGTGCCATGAAGTGACATGGTTTAAACTTGTACATCTACAGTACATCTGCATCTTATACAGTACAGAATGATAGATGCTACATACAGATGCTTTCACAGTTTTGATTGGTTAAAATGAATACTTTGTTGGGGTTAAATTTACACTGCGCACTCACACACACACACATAACCCGGGAGGAAACGCAATATGGCAGAATCAATAGACCGAAATGTGATATAGTATAACGCCTGGGCATTGTTTACAATAATGCACATTGTGTGATACACAACCAAGCACTTTGATATTTTATCCTTTGGTAGTTTTGTCTGTGTACGGTGGTTTTCATTAAAATGTTGGAGCTAAAATGGAGAGGCCACTGTAGCCTGATGCTAATGATAACTCTTGGAACTCTTCCGTTTTTGATTAACGTATATTATTTAATCGTGTTGCTGTATATTTGAACCATCCCTTGTATTATTATTTCAGAAATAGGTTTTAGGTTCAAGGTAAGAGAGCGACGGAGCAGGGACATTTTCCCCTCATAGATGTGTTTGACGACATTTGGATTAATGTTAATGTGTATTTGTGGTCATTTAACCACTTAAAACCTTAAATACTTCATAAACATGACCTCTGATCTACTATGTTTGTAATTTTGCCCTCCCTACTAAACCAAGCTGATTTACAAGCTTGTGAGTTGTTTTGTTTGGTGATGATATGCTGTGAGAGAGCATTCATGTGCCCCCATTACACCATATACTATATTACCTAATACACAGTGGAGCAGTTCACAGATGTGATTGTGCAAAATGAAAAGAGATCCATGAGTCATGAGCTGACCACGGAGGGTGTCCATTCCCTTTACGAGGGTCTTGAACTGGGTGATGTATTATTGCTAAGGTGGAGCGCTCAATGCATCAGTACTTAGAACAACACCTACCCTGACCTCTCAGTACTTACAACACCTAACCTCAGCTCACTGGGAGCTGAGGTTACCCAGTACTATCCTAAAAAGTACCAGTTTTTGGACATGCATTATGTGGTTTCCACCCAACAGAGACGATAAACACAGTTCTTGGCTCAGTGCTATCACAGAATGTTCGGGTTTTCATGCTTTTTGTGCTCCAAACTCTTACGCAACCCTGTCTACATCTAAGTCCCACATTTCAATATTTTTATATTCCCCATAAACCCTGCAGCCTGGTCTATATCATTGCTGTCGGGCACAAACCTGGACGTTTAAAGTTTAATGTTTTGTTTTGTTTGTTTTAAAAATAAATATAAGGCCTATCCCAATAATTCAGCAGTAGAAATAGAGGAGGAACAGGGCGATATTGTAGAAGATGAAGAAGCAGCGAGGATGACTTAGATGGGAGCAGAGAGAGAAGGAAATGGAGAAGAGGAGGAAAATGCTGCCTCACTCTCCCTCCAGGCCTAGCCTTCATTTTGCAAGTCTTTGCACCCCAACCTGAGCTCCCCAGAGAAAACCTGCTAATACAATATTCTGACAGTTTAATTTTTGCATTCTCTATTTTGTAAAGGTCAGATGTTTATTGTGGACACATTTTGTTTTTTGTAGTGACGTACATAGTGGCGCACACACACACACACACACACACACACACACACACACACACACACACACACACACACACACACACACACACACACACACACACACACACACACACACACACACACACACACACACACACACACACACACACACACACACACACAATGTTTGAACAATGGTGATTATATGAATTCTATGTAGAATACCGGCATTAGGTGTTTTTTTTTTTTTGGACATTTTACCATAAGTCTACTCGAAACATAGCCAATTTACAAGCCCACAACATGTCACTCTGCCACCAGTTATGAGCTTGTAGATTGGCTACATAGGTGTATAGGTGCATGTCCCCAGCGCACAACTAATCTGGCATAAAGGGGCCTGCACACTGCTGCATTTTCGAGTATCAGAATGTTTTGACATTTTTCCAACAAGCGCATCAGTATGCGAGGACCTATCCTAAACGCAGCAGTTCTCAAGCTCCTTAACTGTCTCTAATCCCTGAAGCCCTTCAGATAAATAGTCCTCACAACATCTATTTCTCAAATGATACTATACGTGTTGGGGACATTTGCTCACACGCCACTGTGATTGGTGGAACAAGTGGCATTGAGGTTAATGCTGTATAGCTGTTTTATGGTCAGAAGAGTGTAACCTTCAGCATCACACTACTAGACAGCGGGTTGCTGCCGGAACAAGCCAATAGATGAGTGCCGTAGGCAGCGCAGAAGTGCCATTGAAATAATTGTCAGAGCATTTAGACTTAGTTTTAGTCACCACAGCTTTGTTTTTATTTAGTGTCCGCCCCGTGAAAAAGGTGGAGGACAAAGCTTTGTGATTGTAGCTTTAGTTGACTAAATTGGATGCCGACTCTATATTTTTGGACAGATGGAAACCAGTAGCCAGCGAAATCCAAAAGCGACCTCGCCCGCGGGCGCCCGTTTTCAAAAGCGGGCGTCCGTTTTCAAAAGCGGGCGCCCGTTTTCACAAACTAGGCTATGCCTAAACCTAACTCTAACCCTAAACTTAACCTCAGTAAACCTATGCCTAAACCTAACCTAACCCTAACCATAACCTTTTGAAAAGGGCGCCCGTTTGTGAAAACGGGCGCCCGCTTTTGAAAACGGGCGCCCGTTTTCAAAAGCGGGCGCCCGGTTTCACAAAAACGGGCGCCTGTTTTTGTGAAAGCGGGCGCCCGCTTTTGAAACCGGGCGCCCGCGGGCGAGGTCGCTTTTGGATTTCGCCCCTACATTTTTGGACAGATGGAAACCAGTAGCTGAACATACAGTATCTCTTTCGGGACAATGAGCACTTTTATTTTTTTGTGGCTTTTCCCTTCAGCAGTTCCAGTGCTTTGTGAATGAATGCATACAAACATCATTTTAATTCAGTTCCGCCGTCATACTCTGCCAAGGAGGCTCTGGTCGACACAATGCATGGATTGTTTTGGATAATCATGCAGCTATGGAGGCGACCATAGCTGAATAGTTGTTAGAGCCAAGCATCCCGGGTTCGATTCCAGGCCTTAGCAGTGTGTCGAAGTGTCCTTGAGCAAGTCCTTAACCGCTGTCCGTGCGTGCGTGCGTGGGTGCACGTGTGTGTGCGCGACACGTGATGGGGCCAACACTCCACACTGTTCTCCAGGCTGCCTGGTGGTCTGCATCAGACCGTTACCATTGTAATTATGCCCTCTGATGAACACCTCTTCAATGTGTTTCACCTGAGAGATGCCACCTTTCTCCAGGCTGTCTGCTGGTCCTTGCTCCTTTGAAAGGCTGAACTAGTTTTTGGCTGAACTAGTCACGTTTTGAAGGAAATAATTGTTAGAGGAAAGCAGTGGCTTCTGAATGTTGTATTGGAGTCGGTACCTTGCAAATTCGGCTTCACTGCTCTTTAGATGACCTGTATTTTCATATAATTGGTGCTCACGAATGTACATGATGAAATGGCACCTTTTCCTTGCTCAGTCTCTGTCTCATAGGAGTCATAGGAGTGACTTCATCAATGGGGAATCCAAGCTAATAGAAACAGCAGACGTTACCATGCTATAATGGAAGCCATCGTGATAATAAAAATCTCTCTCTCTCCCTCTCTCTCCCTCTCTCATCACAAAAATCATACTATTTTATCATGAACATTACTGAGGCCCATTCACATGAACATAATTAAATAAAATAAAAAAACAGGGATCTGAATTAAATTAAAAGTTGGGATTTTGCTGTGCAGTGTTGCCATGGTTACACAGCAGTAAACACCCAGATTACTTTCATTAGGCGAGTATAAAACATTGCATCATTAAACTCGACCACATCAAACCCTGGTGGTGTCACTATTTTTGGGCATGTCGCTGCAGCGCAGACAAACATGCTCAAAAATGCTTTCATGTACATAACTATCTTATAACATCATCTTAAACATGCACACATTGCATGAGGTCAAATCAATAATAAAATAAAGTAATCAATTTAAGTCTGAGCTTCAACCCATAAAAAACAAGTCACTTTTGAAGCTTTGATGATGGGGCCTGGGGGGGTTAATATTGAGTTAGTGCTGCTATTACAAAATAAAAAAAAAAACACTCCGCAGATTTAATCTGTTGTCATTGGATACCACTCCGTATCGGAAACTATTATGCAAATATGTGGCAGGTTTATCGTCAGATGTTTTATTTTTTATCTGCCCCTAATTAATTATCTACCCCAATTCCAGTCTAATATCGATGTAGTAATATCACCAGCATTAAGATTATTTGTCTTACAACTACAACGTCTCAATGTTCTGGGAACACGTGGACGCATTGTAAACAACAGAGCCTATAAAACGTGCTGTGTGTACAGCTGTGATATGTCTGGGAAGGACAGACGTACATACTATACACAGGCCTGTTTTCACCATATATCAGCGAGCCTCAGCTGTCCAACACACCATATAGTTTTACCAGGTCACCATGTGTGTCAAAACAAAACATCCTCCATGTCTGCACAGGGACCTGGACAGGGGCGTTTTTGCCATTAGGCAGACTAGGCAGTTACCTAGGGCGCCGTGAGGGGAGGGGCGCGAGGGTAGGAGGCGACCTCCAGACATGCTTTAAAAGGATACCAGGCTAATAAGCCTCATATGGATAAACACATTATACTTATCCTCTATAACTAGAATTGAACATTTAAAACAAATATGTTATTTTAATTTAGTTAAAAAAAAGTTCATAATTGTATCCCTTGGGGGCGCCATTTTCACAGGAGATTTCCCCTGGAGCTCCAGGGAAAATCTTGCCTAGGGCTCCAAATTGCTTAGAAACGCTACTGGACCTGGAGATCTTAAAATGTTGACAGTTTGTAGGACAAGGTGGGAGACTGGACTTTTTTAATATTGAATACACTCTAAAATACAAAAAATGATACATTCATATAACCTCAAGCTTGTAGTTTACAAGATAAAAGCTATGTGCCATATTGTGAGCTTGTAGATCGGCTATAAACCAAGGTTTTAATATTTTATTTATGTATTAATTAGATTGTTTCTGTCTTTCATCTTCTCTAAAAACAACCTAAAATGTCCTTTAATCTATGGAATTAATCTATTAGATTTTTCTTGCCTTCATTCAATTCATGAAATAAATTCATTACTTTTTTGTTTCATGTAAATGTCTTGAAATAATAATTAAAATCTAAATGTAGGAAACAAAATTAAAGCGGCCCATAAGCATTTGTCTGCAACCTACAAATGTGTCTTGTGTTATGTGTTTGTGAACCAGTGTAGTATGTCCAAAGTTTGTAGATCTGTTCTTCTAGATCTTTTGGCAAAGTGACACTCTTGTAGAATATCAATGAAGCGTTTCTCTGTTCCCATTCTGTGTCTTCTTTTCACATCATGGACGCGCGTGTGTGTGTGTGCGTGCCTGCGCTTGTGCACATGCAGACACACACACGCGCGCGCGTGCGCGCACACACACACACACAGCCTGTGTTTCAACACCCTGGGAGATTTGACTTGCATGAGGTCTTAGCCTACGCATATCTCCATTGGACAGAGAGAGAGAGAGAGAGAGAGAGAGAGAGAGAGGAAGAGAGATAGAGAGATACAGAGGCCATGCAGACGCTTGGTGATGAGAGAGACTTGAGCTATAAGGTCCCCCCAAGTATAGTATAATCAGAGACCCAGATTGTGAGCATCATTGTCCTGATCCTCACAAGATAAACAATTTGTTTTATGTTGAAATAAGATATGCAGAAATATGTTTACAATTAGGGTTGGGATTACGGCAGGTTCAGCGATAGTTATGCTTGATTTATATGTAATTTGGTGCTTGTGTTGTGCACCTAAATAATGCCCATATTTACATGCTGTGAGCTTGTAGAGCCTTTCTCTGGCTCGGGGCATAGAGTAAAAAATAAAATGGCATATACAGTATTTTATTTTTAAATGGCATTCATAAAATCACTGTAAAATGCTTGTCCTCGCAAGTATAGCGGTACGTGTGTGTGTGTGTGTGTGTGTGTGTGTGTGTGTGTGTGTGTGTGTGTGTGTGTGTGTGTGTGTGTGTGTGTGTGTGCGTGTGTGTGTGGTATAGCTCATGGTAATGTGGGGTGGTCTCGGTCCTGGGATCAGACTAACTATGACAATGCCAGGCAGGGGGTTGTGGGCCCCCCTTAGCAAACAGTTCAGCACAGGGGTCTTCAGAAAGAAACACGCACACACAGAGGTGTCATCTGCTGCTCCACTTAACTCTCAAACGTTTGCGTATGTTTGGTTCGATTCCCGTGCCACGCCACCGATCCAATGGCCTTTTCGCTGAAACCAGCTTTTGTGAGTATTGACTGCTTTAAAAGCCTAAGTTATACTTTGTTGCCTCGTTGGCGTAACACACCAAAACATAGAAAATCTACAAGCTCTCGGTGTGTCACAATGCGACACGTTGTGAGCTTGTTCACCGACATTCAAATTAAGTATAGCAATCTTTTTTATGTTATTGTTGTTGTGTGTGATGTCTATTTGACTGAATGTCAAATTGTGGTGTAAAATTGCAAATATTATAATAAATATACAGTAGCTGCAAGCAGTGATAATTCAAGGAGCATGTGGAAACCACAGGCAAACGAGGCATGAGTTACGCCTGCGCAAGTTTTTTTTTTTTTTTTTTTTTTTTTTTGCTATAGCACCCCCTTTGATCAATTGACTGGTTTTATTGCTATTTGGCATTCCTCTCTACCAAACTGTAAAATCTGAGCATAAATTACGCTCATGAAAACAAATGTGCTTCTGAATTTGTGTCCGTATGCATTTTGATCAAAGATTATAGGAGGAGAAGGATATTAATTTTGGCTGCTTGGTCCCATAATAATAATTATTATTAATTTCCCTTTGTGTCGCCCCTCTCCTTTTGATTGAGTTCCTTGAATGGTCTTAATCCTCTAAGGCATTTCTAGAACTCTTTCTGCTACACATCTCTGCTCTCTTTCTCTTTTCTGCCATGTGGATAAGCTGGTTGGATTGGGTTAAACTCCTCTTTGAGGAGTTGGCCAGGCTTTATGTGCAGCGGTCAGGCTTTTGATGAAGTCTTCATCGTGTGAGAAACCTTGCAGTGAGGTGTCTGTGTCTGTCACGGGTCGGGACGGGACGGCCAGCGGGAGAGCTGTTTGTCCCTCATTCCTTGGCTCATGACAAGCAGAGTACCATGGCACCACAGGAGGCTAAAGACATTTATCCCCCCCTTGCATTATCACGTTCAGATACATCCAAAATGTCTTTAAATCACAAGAGACAAAATTAACGTCTCAATAGCAAAGCAAAGTAGGGAGACCAATTGCAAGCATCACAGTTGTGTTGGTTGTTCTGCATTGTATGAACATTACATTGAGCAAATCTGTGCGTGCGTGCGCGCGTGCGCGCACACACACACACACACACACACACACACACACACACACACACACACACACACACACATGGAATCCAATTTTAAGTGGTGTCATAGGGAATTTCTCTGCAAGGCTACAGTTTAAAGAACATTATCAATAATGTACAACTACTCCCTAATGCTGCTGATACAAGGAGCCAGTATGATACTGGCAGAAAACAAAGGATTTCTGGACATTGATTGTCTCTGAGGTTTTTAGCAATTTATATATGATATTAGTGCCACCATATGCAGTATATTAACTGATTTAGGAGGGGCCCCTAGCCTAAATAACCCCTGTGGTCACCAGAGCCTACGTTGAGAAGCACTATGCTTATTGCCTACCTTGTAAATAGTATGATAATGTTGTCTTCAGCTACAATACAAGTCTTCGTTATTTGCCGCAGGCTGTTAGGCTTCAAAATAAAGCATCCTTTCATACTCTGACTAACTGGCATGCCTGGATGATTTAATGGAGAGACTACATGGCTACAGTCTATGAAACTTTTCTTCCATGAGACACACAGATGGATGCCAGAGCAGAAACCTTGTATCTCCAATTCTTCATATTCTCCATATATTTTTTTAAAGGAAAAATTAACGCCACTACTTGATCATGCTAGTATGTTAAATATTTATTACATAAATGGCA
Source organism: Benthosema pterotum (assembly GCA_039105355.1). NCBI lineage: Eukaryota > Metazoa > Chordata > Actinopteri > Myctophiformes > Myctophidae > Benthosema > Benthosema pterotum. The sequence goes on from CM076968.1 coordinate 35,908,352, forward strand.
TCTAAAAGGCAAAGCTTACCCTCCACCTCACAATCTGTTTTCTGTACCTACTCTATGTTCTACTTGTTTTATGTGATGTTGGAGCATAGTAGGCCTATTTCATATTTGTCTATCATCAAATATTTTGATGAATTGAGTGTAAAAGGACCTAAATTCAAACAAGCCACAGGCTCTCATGGATAAATCCTTTTCAGCTGATCTTGTATTGTAAGGTGCTTGTTCATGCAAATGATTCAGTCAATCACTCAGTCAAATGGCATTGAAGACATACTTGTCTGAAGGTAGTATAGAGAGACGTTGGCATAAACATCAGCACTGGCATCTGCCACAGGGCATAGTGTTCTCTGGTTGGCTTTCATGTTTGGTGCCAGCTTGTTTAATAGTGGGCGCGCCTCCTTGTTGGTGCCAGCTTGCTAGTGTGTGCCCACCTCCATGTTGGTGTTGCCAACTTGCTACTGTGTACTATCTCCATGTTGGTGCCAGCTTTCTTACTGTGTGCCCACTGTGGCTGGGTGTTGTCTCTCTATGTGCCAGCGGCACTTTATTTCAACCTGAACAGTCTGTCCTCTGCCAGGCTACACCTAATCTGCTAAAAAAAAAACACTTACTCCTATTTTGACCCCAAGTGGACTGTGCTTAGTCCTCTGCTGTTTTTTCACGGCACACTGGCTCTCTTCCCCGAAAATAGCCAGCATGCATGACGTTCACAATGCGTCACTATGTGACTCATTGTGAGCTTGCTGATCTGTATTGTCCCTATTTACACCAAATGTCCACCTTTTATCACATGCGCAGAATAGGGTTAAGGTTTGTGTGGTTATAAGGTTATGGTTATTCCACGCTTATGCATTTATTGTAGCAATATTGTACAGCTATATTATCTATAAAACCAGTGCACTGTTTCCAGAACATAGTGAATATCTAGAGGTGAGATTACTAAGCCCTGTGCTCCGGGTGAGTTGCGGTGTAAAGTTTGAGTCCAACTTCAGAGACCAGAGGTAGAGACTTCTTTCTTTGGCTCTATCCTCCCAGTGGGGTCTCCTCAGCCAGTAGTAGCACATCAGTGATGAGACCGCGCACAGAGGTGTGGGGAGTTGACATAACGGACTAAATCGTGAGGAGGAAAATGTGAAAATAATTGGCTAAAAATCCTCCATGCTAATCTTGGATCAGCCCTCCTGCTGGACACCATGAATGGACTCTGGTATCTTTTCATCTCTCTCCAGGAGCGTCTTTCAGTCTCCCCAACTCCTCAGCTGTTGACCTTCCGCCTCCTCTGTGACCTGTGACCTTGGGTCCATTGTGTTGTGGATGGGAATGGAGCGAGCTTCGCTCTCACAATGGAGTCTCTCTACTCCAGAGAGCTCTCACTCCTCCAGTATGAAGCCTTTAGCCGACGGGCCGAGTGCTTCCATAGTCCTCCCAGATGGACTTATTTAGCCAGCCCAGTTCCACTGGCAGATCACACCTGCCTGTAAACCCGCTAGACTGTACCTCTGTTATGTTGAAGGAGCTCAAGGTCAAACAAATCTGTTATGCCGAATGAGCTCAAGGACTAACGGTCTTGTGTGACTTCAATAATACATGGCATACAGATTTAATGAAGACACAACATGGCTGCGTTGTGTGAAACTCTCCATCCTGCTCCGTTCCTCCATTAGCCATACAGATGGATGTTATCTGTTCTTCCATACATGAGCCATGGGGGCGACTGTGGCTCAGGGGGTAGGGCAGTGATCCCATGAGGTTGGCGGTTTGAATGCCGGCTCCTCCTGTCTATATGCCGAAATGTCCTTGGGCAAGACACTGTTTGCAAATTGTTTGCAATGTGCTGATTGGTGTCTTGCACGATTTCTTCCACCATGGGTGTGTGAATGGGTGAATGTAATGCAGTGAATGTAAGGCGTTATATAAATGAACCGTTTACCATTCATACAGATAGATGCCAGCAGCATTTATTTCTGTCCCACTTCTGTTCTGCTGGGCCACTCTGTCCATGGGACACTACTGGGCCTGTGTCCTCTGTTCAATAGAGACCTGGGCCCCTTTAATGAAAGTAGAGCAAACTATCCCAGCCTGTTTCATCATCTGTGTGTGTGTGTGTGTGTGTGTGTGTGTGTGTGTGTGTGTGTGTGTGTGTGTGTGTGTGTGTGTGTGTGTGTGTGTGTGTGTGTGTGTGTGTGTGTGTGTGTGTGTGTGTGTGTGCGTGCGTGTGTGTGCGTGCGTGCGTGCGTGTGTGTGTGTGCGCGCGCGTGTGCGGTGTACATGTGTGTACGCATGTGTGTGTGACCTTTATCTCTGCTCTCACAGACGACGAAATGAGCAAAATGGTCACAATCTGCACATGATGCAGAAGAAGTACTTTAAATGTTTGTCGGGGAACTCCTCCCATCTCTCCTTCTCTCTCTCCGTCTTTCTCCTTTCCTTCTGCATTGAAATGGAAATGTAATATTGTGCTCCTAGTCCTCATATTTTAATCTGGATTAGCTTTGAAGCTATTTCAGGACTGGCTGATATCGAATACAGAAGCTCTTGGAAATAATTCGCTAGGATGTACATATGCCAGCCATTTTCGGGCCAATTCCATCCATCAGTCAATCTGTTATATTTTTTGCTATGTTGAATGCATGCTTTATTTCATTTTGCAAGTTAAACTTTTTTTGTCCTAGTGGCTAATTCAGTTGGACTGCACAATGTGCCTCTGTTTTAGATTTGTCAATGAGTTGCTTCAATTCCACAGTGTGTGGAATTGAGATGTAGTCAGTGATAGATCTTATTGGTAGAGTCTACAATGTTTCAGATGAAAGGACAGTCGGTGCAGTACAATGCATTACAGATCAAAGTTTTGATGTAATGGAAACGAAACTCTCTCTCAGCAGCAGAGCCTGATGACTCCCTCCACCTCACCACAGAGACAGAGAAGTAATTCCCTTGACAGCGTAAGATCACCTTCCTCATTTGGTTCTGGGTCTTTCTCTGGGTCCATCTTTATAGACGTAATTATCTGGGATTCTTTCAGGCTTCCGCAACGCTTTTGGAACTATATGCAGTGTGACATCCGTAATCACTTCTCTTTTTTTCCTCTTACTAGTGGGATTCGTATTCCTAAGGACTGATTTATAACCGCGCGGCAGGGCCGCACGCTGAAAATCGCTGCTTTTCAAGCCTCGAACATGTTGCATTGTCAGCTTGGAGATTGGCTATTTTCTGTGTATAAATCAGCTACAACCTTTCTCTCACATCATCTGAATACTGCATAGACATTGTACAGCCACTAACACCCTACAATATATTGTGATGCTTTAAAGACAGGAGTTCTGTTCTAGTGTACTCAGTGTTCCTACTGTATACAGGATAAAGTTTGCTAATGGGAGGGAATGTATGGACAGACCACGGACCATGCCCATGTCACTCTTGCCCTAAGCGTAAACAAACCCTGTCACTAGTCACTAAAGATAAATGTTATATTTCGCAATTGTCATGAAACAAAAAAGACACAATTCACTTTCATCACAGTCTCTGTAACATTAAGAATTATTGCACTACTGGTGTTTTAGCCTATGCCCTATGCCAGTAAAAATAAAATGTTATTTAGTGTTATTGACAATCGATACAGGCAGCCCCAAGTTACAATATCAATGTGTTCTTACGCATCTGTTGTATGTACTCCCCTCTCCCTTCGTGTGTGCGCGTGCACACACACCACACACACACACACACACACACACACACACACACACACACACACACACACACACACACACACACACACACACACACACACACACACACACTTGATGGGATGGGAGGATGGGGCTTTGTCTATAGCTGTGACAGGTGTAATATTGTACACCGCAGCTTCACTACCCCAGTGAATGATTGCAAAGGGAATTGCCTGCACGTGTGTAACTGACTGCGTGTGTGTGTGTAACTGACTGCGTGTGTGTGTGTAACTGACTGCGTGTGTGTGTGTGTGTGTGTGTGTGTGTGTGTGTGTGTGTGTGTGTGTGTGTGTGTGTGTGTGCGCGTGTGCGTGTGCGCGTGCGCGTGCGTGTGCGCGTGCGTGTGTGTTTGCATGCGTGTGCGAGTGCATGTGTGCATCCCTGTGGTGTAGTGATTCTTCATAGAGGGTAGAGTTTGTGTTCCCATGCATTATTTACAAATGTATGCTGCATGGATGTGTGTTATATTATACTGGTGGTGGATGGGGTATGTTTGGTAGAGTTGTAGATCTTGTTTTATATCTCTGGTGGGGTTTGTGCCGCTCTTTGTGGTCTATATAGCCCAACCAGTATATCTTCTCTGTCGGGTGGAAACCCCATACGTCCAAAACTGTTGGTTTCTGCCTGAACTGTGAACGATATGTTGGCCATTATTCACTGGGATCTGCAATTTTGCAACCAATGTGTAATAATGTTTTATTATGCTGTCCTGTATGTACATATATTTTATCCCCATGATTTTTGTAACCCATTGCCTAAGCTGTAATCCTCTGCATTATTGTCCCTCTGCCAACCTGAGGAGAGCCCCGAACTGAGCTCATGCTTCCTTCGATGCATGATGAGTGAACAGGCCCCTTCTTATCACCTAATGTGGAGGGAACACATTATCCCACCCAGTATAGAGACCATCATTAGACTCTTTGGCCTGTACTTGTTCCAGGCCCAAAACCCAAAGCCATGACACATTCTGCTCCTCCTGCGAACTCTGATTGAAGATTACATTACTTTTTCATCATTTAATCACACCTCCTACGGGTCCGTTGATGTTATCATCCTTATTAAATTAAATGAAATGCACTTTGTGACTAAGGCAAATTAGAGATTTTGGTTACTTGTGAAAATATGAGCAGCATTACTTTGGCTGCAAGGCACCAGCACTTTATTTTTCATTAAGCTATAGGGAAATGTGTTAAAACATTAATATATTTACACTACAGCACAACTGCTGTTCCAAAACAACCCAGCTGAAAGATTATGGAATACCTTGGGCATATGTCTCCTGAATAGAGTTACTTTACACGTTTTAATTTGTTTTCTGTGTCTTCTGGGGTAACTTCTTAGCTTCTCTCACAGTGCTAGTATAAGTGAATATTACTCAATACTGCTTTGCTGTTAGAGTGACACAGAGTAGAAGAACAAAACAACAACAATCATCCGGTTGTTGGTTACGGGTTCAAACCATTAAACGATGACAGCCGCTTTCTTACTTTATACTGTTACGGTTTATCCTAGAAAGAGTGGTACAGGTGAAAGTTTTCATAACTGGGCATGAGCGGTGGAGTTTCTGGTAAATTGCTTACTTTTATTCCTCAGATGTAGACGTCTTATTCCACTAGGGTGGTGAATACACTGGAGACAATTTAGTCATTATGTATCACTCGTTCTGGAATATACGGTAATAGCATCAGATTAAGGTGTAGCGGCTAGTCTGGAATTCTTCTTCAATGGGGTCAGTTTTGTTGTGGTATAACAGGTTCTCATGCCATGTTGTGTTCCCCTTCTCTCCACAGATCGAGAAGATCATGACTCTGATCGGTGCCGGCATCGACTTCTCCAGAGACCAGCAGTACTCCACGCCAGGTACAGTTCTAACTCCATATGTCATTAAGCCATACTGTACTTGTAGTCGTAACACACAGGACCCTATCTAACCTGGCTAGTGCTATTGTGCTCATTTTACTGTCTTGTGCAGGCAGTAACTGTCTTCCCCATGTGCATCTGCTTTCAATTCTACACCATTTTTGCTTTAGTTTTGCCTCTGGAGGTGTGTGGTTTTGTGATGCACGGTTCAGACTTTTTTTTAATGACCCGTGAGTCCAACTTGTATTAATAATATGACACGTCCCAGCCCGCTCCTTAGCTGTAATGCAGCAACTATGTCAAGTGTGTCTTTGAATAGTACTTTTATTCTGTCAGAAAGGGTGCTTGCAAACCGCATTAATGGGATAATAATCTCACTGGTGTCGCTGGTATTGTTTATGTTTATTTCTTGCACGTGTGAGACATGGCAAAGATTGAGAGAAGACGGAGAGGTTCCCTTTTACGCTGTAAAAATATTCACACTTAATGCTTAATGTAAGTCGCTCTGTTGAATGCTTAAATTGTAAATTACATACATATACAATTGCCTGGCCTTGTACGGTGTGTTTGTACTTTTAAAATTCTATCTTGTGAAATAATCTAAAATAACAACCAGCTAAAGATAATCTCTCGTCTCTGCTGATATGATGCTTCAGGGAGAATCTGGAATTACTTTTTTCTTTTAAATATTGTATATGAAGCCAGAAGCTCTTGCACAGCTTTCTCCCATTCAGGGGAAATTAGCCTGGCTGTTAATATTACCTTTCTTTTCCTCCAGTGCCTTGAAGGGCTGGACAACTGGTGTTATCTTAGAAATTATTACGGTGCATATGGGAGATGAATATTTCTTTTCTGTTGGGCTTTAATTTTTATCTCCTTATGCCTCAGCTTTGTGATATAAATCCCATCGCTGTTGGTTTTACGTTTATCCACCAAGTGATAGTTTGGGTTCCCTCAGGCTGGAGAATAAAAGGCTGTAATGCAGCTATGCCTGACAGTGACTTGGGCAAACTGCTGGCTTATTTGTCTCTAGACATCTTATTAGCCGAACATATAGTTTGTACTGTATAGTTTGTTAGTAACCATCCCTGCTGATCAATGGAGCCATCTGAATAGCCTCATGGGAAATCAAGATGGCTCTCCAAAGATACGGTTAAAATAGAGGAGGCCCCTGGCAGCCCGGAAGAACAACATGCAGTGTAAAGCGCAAATAACATACATTCCTAAAATTGTTTTCATTACTTAATGTCATAAGGTGTATATATATAAGATCATGTTATTGTCCCTTTACAGACAGGGAAATTAAACAACAATCTATGCTAAAAAAAACAGCTTTTATTTCAGAGCGAAACTACAAAATGATATTCTCCAAATAGCCATTGCATGCCCTCTTTAAGTAAGGGTATCGTAAAAATAGTCCAGCAGTATTGGCCTCAAAATGTACGAAAAGTAACAGTACTTGATGTGAGCAAATGTACTTTCCAGCTCAGACGACATGTACAAGAGTGTGACGATAGTGAGAGAAAGGTGTGGACAGCTGGAGTTCTTTTAGATGAGCTGACATCGGCAGCCAGGGTTCTGAACACATGTCTGTGGCTTTAGCCTATTGAATGTTTGTTTTTAAAGCGTGAAGTTAGGAAATATGGAGTGAAGGCAACAATGTAGTACTGTAGTACATAATTCTGGGGATGTCCCCATTTATTTCAGAACGGTCCTTCCAGGCTCTGTTCTCTAACCCAGATACAGCTGGGGTCTTTCTGCCAAAGTCACTCCGTAGGGGGTCCGGCTACTACGTGCGTATGTGCGTGCATATGTGTCATATTCCATATACTCTGTTACTATACCCTATTTTTCATCCTGCCCATGGCGATTTGTCCCAGTCTCCCAGACAGCTATTCTTGTCACCAACAATGTGCATGGGCACTTTAGGTCGACGTGGAAACCAGGTATGTTCAAAAAATGACATACACGGCCTAAGAACCTGTTTCAATGCGTCCATTGTAGTCTAAAATCTTTCATTGATGCCTTTCATTGATGAAACCCACACTGACACTGCAGCGTCTTACAGTAATACGATAATAATAATAATAATAATCATAGACACAGGCTCATAGTGTGATATTTACGTGAAAGGTTTAGGTACAGTATGGAAATACGAGGTGTCAGCCCATCAGCGGTTTGTACTACTGTCTATAAGGGATCCTAGTAGATTTATCTCACCTATGTTTTTTTTTTTTATTGTTTGAATGTAATGCATCTGTTTTATGGATGTGGTGAGGAGGACATGAAGCTTGTAGAAAGCAGGCCGGCCTGTTTGTCCTTAAAGATATGATGGATGGATGGTGCTTTGGGGACTTTGGGTCCCTCTGTCCCTGGATTCTAGTAGAAGAACCCTGTGTCATTGACTCCTTTGTCCCTCTTGTCCCCAAGATCACTCAGTACATCCACCTAAGCATAGCCCAAAAACTATGCTAAGATTTATAGCAATCTATCTATATATTTCTTTCTTTATTGTGGAGTGCAATGGATAGAGCTGTTTATATATTAAAGCGCACACGCAGTGCAGGTCACTGTTGTTGTTTTTTTCTAGCTGTTTCCTCTCCCTTTATACATGACATGAAAGACGGATGCCTGCGACGCGTTCTGAACTTGTAGATCAACAGAGCATACATTAGGAAGCAGAGAATGCAAGAATGAACAAAGACTGCAGTGGAGATGTTATTGTCAGTCCGTCTGTCCGTCCGTCCCACTGTCCAGCGGGTTGCGTGAACCTTGAATCCTGTCCAATCAGCTGCCAGAGCCTGTGGCTCCATCCCAACAAGCAGGCGGCCGTGTATTTTATTTATCTATCTATCTATCTGCTGATTGATTAGCCAATGCCTTGTCAGAATGAAATAAAGGCTGGGGGTGGGGTTAGGTCAGGAGAGGAGAGAGAGAGGGAGAGAGAGAGAGGGAAAGAGAGAAATGGAAGCAGACAGAACCAGTATAAGTGTTAATGGAAATGACTGGGGGGGTAATGTAAGCTGGAAATGGCCAAACAAACACCCATGATGCAGAGAGAGGAGAGGAGGGGAGGGAGGGGGGCAGTAAGGGGAGGGGAGAGACGCAAGCAAGTAAGTGGAGGGGGAGAGAGAGAGAGAGGAGAGAGAGAGTATAGGAACTACAGTGAAGAGCAGCTATAGCAGCATTTCAGCAGGACGATGGAAGGACGTTACGTTGCGCTGTTATACCTCCAGCATCTGCTGCTGCTGCTCTGTTCATCTGCCTGCTGAGCACAGCTGGACAGGACAGAACAGGATAGGACGGAGGACGGACAGACAAACAGACGTAGAGTGGAGCCTGAGGGAGCTGAGCTGACGTTCACATCCAATTGAGGAATGTTTGTTTTGCGGAGCTGACGGGACCTGTCTCTAACTACTGAGGAGTTGCTCTGTTTCCCCAAGTGGCTGCAGTGTGACCTGGACTCTGCCCTCAGCGGGGCTCTGTGTGTGTGTGCATGTGTGTGTGCACGCGTGTGTGAGAGGGGAGCTTTACTATTGACATTGAAGGAATGTACACAGTTAAGCGCATAAAGATGTTTTTTTTTTCTCCTGCTCATTTTAATGTTATGATATTTCATTGACTTTACGTTTGTGATTTATCTGTTTTTGTTTCATCTCTATGGCCCTGATCTGATAAATGTGTCCCTTAGATGGTGTTGATGAGAATTATATTGTTTGGCACGATGTTAGGCTGAGTTTGAATGCTTACAAGGTGCGTGTTTTTTTTTCTCTTATGGACTGAAATCATGCCGCATGTGATGCCTGGCTTTGTCAGGAAGGTGTGTGACGTATTGTCTCTCACAGAATGACTTTTATATTAAATAAGTGTCTGCACGTCTACCATTAAAGATAGTCAGGCCGCAGTGATTAACTGTGTTCAAGTTGTGGCTCCGACTGTGCTCTGATTCGGAACAAATGTGCACATCGACTCCTCTGCGTTACACCGTGACTGGACACATGGTTTTCTATTAGCCTCTGTGTAGTTCCTCTTTGTTCTGCTCTACTGCCTCATACGTGCATGAGTGTGTGTATGTGTGTGTATGGGTGTGCATGCGTGCGTGCGGTCTGCTGACGAGGTCAGATCGGTGCATCAGGGACGAGTGTGGTCGGAAATCATCCAGCGGTTTTGCTCTTCCATCTCCTCATAAGTTTCCAGAGGATTCAGATCACTCAGACCAGCGCTCCTCTCCTCTCTCTGTCTCCTAGCCAGGTTTCTTAACATGGGACTGTATAGGATGTGAGTTTTAGACCTGTGAGCTTTTGATCTGGAACGAAGTCTCTTCCCTGACACATGGACGTCATTGCTTTTGTTATACTTCTTACAGACAATTTTGTATTTTTACCCGAGCTAACTTACCAAAGTTTTATTGTGGATTTTAACTTGTAAGCGACCAGCTTCAAGTCACTCAACAACACCTGGAATAGAGATACTCGTGGGACTTGGACTTTTTGTCTCAATAGTGTCTACATGTACATTATATTCCTATTTTGGACTTCCATTTTTGAATATTTTTAGGCTAGACATTAGATTTGAGCTTGTATCTTTGTCTTACTCCAGAAGGTCTTTGCGACCGATCTGCATTATATTTTCGCATTTTTGGGGCTTTTTTCAAGCTCGTATAAACAATCGTCTTCTTAACCCCCGGTGGCGCTGCCCCCTGGTGGAGAGACCCAGGGCTATAGTTGTGTTTCTGTGGCCCTCGGCCTCCGCTGCCCGGTGGGAGCCGCTGCCCCCCTGCCCCGCGGGCCACCCTGTCTCACCAGCCGCTCGCCGATGACGCGGACGGCGGCGCCGCCCCCAGTGGCTGCTGGTGCTGCGGGGGGCCGGCGGCACCGCGGCTCTGCTGGCCCCGGGTGATGTGGCAGTGCACGCTGTCGCCCTCCGGGTGCCGCTGTTACCGCCTCAAGGGTTTCTCCCTGCTGAAGCGCTTCCCTCTGTCGTCACCAGGTGGCGCCGCCGCGGGGTCCAGGCTGCTGGAGCAGCCGGTGGGAGACTGGCTGGAGCATGTGGGGCTGCCGCAGTACGAGAGCAAGCTGCTGCTCAACGGCTTTGACGACCTGCACTACCTGGTGAGTGACCGCTGTTGACCTTAACCAGTGATTACTGTATGTTAGACCATCCACATTACACTACCTGGTGAGTGACTGCTGTTGACCTTAACCAGTGATTACTGTATGTTAGACCATCCACATTACACTACCTGGTGAGTGACCGCTGTTGACCTTAACCAGTGATTACTGTATGTTAGACCATCCACATTACACTACCTGGTGAGTGACCGCTGTTGACCTTAACCAGTGATTACTGTATGTTAGACCATCCACATTACACTACCTGGTGAGTGACCGCTGTTGACCTTAACCAGTGATTACTGTATGTTAGACCAGTGGTTTTCAACCAGTGGTCCGGTGACCACCAGTGATCCTTGAGAGGTTTCCAGGTGGATATCCAGATGAAAAGTTGGTTAACTAGATGTAACTCTCGAGAGCGTAAAAATGAAACCAAATGGACCCTTACAGTTCCATTTGGTTCCATGTTTACACTTATACCACTGTGTTAGACCATATTACACTACCTGGTGAGTGACCATTGTTGAGCTTAACCAGTGACTACTGTATGAATGTATGAATATATATTGCCCTGTTGTGGCCCCCTCTGGTCGTGGCCCACCAGGAAAGCTCCCGGTACGGCCTATGGCCACCCCAACACTGTTCCCTTTCTCTGCCTCTCTGTGTTTGTTCAGTTCTGTCTGCTTCACTTGGTTTCTCTCTCTCTCTCTCTCTCTCTCTCTCTCTCTCTCTCTCTCTCTCTCTCTCTCTCTCTCTCTCTCTCTCTCTCTCTCTCTCTCTCTCTCTCTCTCTCTCTCTCTCTCTCTCTCTCTCTCTCTGTGCCAGTCTTTCCATTTCCTTCCAGCTCTGTGTTCTGTAAACTCATCACATACAGTATGGATGTGTTGTCACCTCTCCATTAGCTCTCAGCCAGTACCATTAGCTTCCTCTGTAGTCCAATCTGCTGAAGCTCCCTGAGAGCTCCGCTCACCGTATTTCAATCCCAGCTTTTGATTTGTTAATCATAAGATTTGATAAGCTCTTGGTTAGAGGCAAATTGCGCGTTGGAAATTGGTAAATGGTGTGTGTTTCTCCATCATGATGCACTCTAATGTTCATTACGTTCACCCATCCAATGTACACATCCATATACCGAGTGACGGCAGAGAAAAGCATGCAACACACCGACCTGCTCGTCATCAGGGACAGTCAGGTCTTGGGTGTCTTGCTGAAGGACACGTCGGCACACAGCCAGGAGCTGCATGGGGATCAAACTGGCAACCTTCCAGTTCCAAGGCAGCTGCTCGTCTAACTCCTGACTGAGCTACTGCCCATCCACAGCATGACCCACCGCAAGATGCCTTTGTTAGAGTCGCTCCCTGGAAGCTTGTATTTACTCAAGTATCATCTGGGATCATCTTTTTACTTTTGGAAAACGGGTCTTATTTGCCACGATATAACAAAAGTATGGATTCAGAATTTGGGTGAGGACGTGGTGCTGGTAGGATGTGTATAGGATTAGGACGCCAAACCTCTGCTAAATATTGTTTCTGATACCAAGACCAACGCTACCAATGTGTGTGTGTGTGTGTGTGTGTGTGGTAACCAGGTTGTTATTTTGTTGTTTCTTCTCAGTGAAGTGGTAATAACACGGATTGATGTCAGTGTGAGCAGCAGGTCCCAGCTGGTCAGCAGGGAATGCAGGACGTTATTCTGTTAAGAGGAGGAACACTCTTCTCACCTCATGTCCCCCCAAGTCCCCCCCCCCCCCCACCGCCACACACACACACACACACACACACACACACACACACACACACACACACACACACACACACACACACACACACACCCGTATCATATCGAAGGAAAGATATGCCCTGAAATCGAATCAAATTAAAGCCCAAATGGTTGGCATCTGTTATTTTTAAACGGCTAAAACCACATACACGGAGATACATTTGTGTTAATCAGATATTGTCCACGTTCCTGGGCGGTTTTAAATGGGATTTAAATCTGATTACTAAAGATGTGTCTCAGTCTGGACGATCTGCTTCTGAAGCATGAACTATAACTCATAAATCAATCTGCTTGGCGAAGAATAGCTATCATCGTTTTTTGCTCACGCCATTGTGTCATTGTGTTGGTACCACAAGAGCCATTCAAAGCAATGTTTTAATTTCTGAATACACAGATCTCATCTGATCACTGAAATAAAAAAAATCTATACAGTATATAATGGACAGCTACTGTAGACAGCAGTTCATTGTGACTCCAGGCAGGATGTTGTAAGCTCAGTCTTTTTCCCTCCATCCCCAACATTAGATGAGGATTTGATAATGCCTCTTCAAAATCGATGTCTCTACTTATCCATGCCTTCTTAGTTTCAGTGTTATCACAGATAATAATAGCACTCCAATTATAGAAACTTGATACACAAAGTCTAGTCGATAACACACAATATAATATAATGCAGTATACTCTCTCTCTCTCTCTCTCTCTCTCTCTCTCTCTCTCTCTCTCTCTCTCTCTCTCTCTCTCTCTCTCTCTCTCTCTCTCTCTCTCTCTCTCTCTCTCTCTCTCTCTCTCTCTCTCTCTCTCTCTCTCAAAATGCACCGTTACATACAGTATTACTGTATGTATGTCAATGCACTGCCCCTGATGGACTGGTTGGAACACGTTATTCCAACCAGTCCATCAGCCAGCGGCGCCTGATGGACTGGTTGGAATAGTGTGTTCCTTCCATGTGCTACGTCCAATGGGGGAAACTCCCCCCCATCAGTGAAAAGAAGGGTGTGTAGAGCCCAGGATCACATTAGAAATTAGCACTGGTGAAAAAATGAGTGGGATTAAAAAAAACATACAGTAGTACTATGAGGACAAGGTTCATTCTAGTCATACTGATCTCAAGTCCTTCATGTCTTATTTTGAAAATGAATCAATAGCACCAGTGATTGCAGTCAGTGTTCAGAGCTTTGAGACACTGCAGATATTGATGATATTGATTCCCAGAGCAGGGCAAGTTATTACTACATCTTAAATGAGTAATACTACAATACTTTGAGTAAATTAACTTTGCACCTCTGATCCTTGGCGTGTGACGGATGGTGACACTGTGTTGGTTGTGCCCTGAAGGCCACTGTGATCTCTTTGGACATGTAGCTCAGATCATCCTGTACAGCACAGAGATGCTTCTGATCAAACAGAGAGTTAAGTCTTCTGTCTGCAAAGCTCACTGAGCATAAAGGATTCATCAGAAAGCACTGGGCAAGGTGGGAAGGCAGTCTACTTAAGCTTAATTTCATGTCATTTTTTTCCAATACTTTGTACTTCTACTCAAATACATCTCAACCAAAATTCTGCCTTTTACTGTATATTTCATCAATGAGGTCATAACAATATGATTCGTTCCTCATTTTAAGCTTGCGGATCCGCTACTTAATGACACCTTTGGCAGTGGTATGATAAAGCAGAGTGTTCATTTGTGGCCAAAAAAAAAGTTTAAAGCACAAAAAGTTAAAATATGGTCATAAGATGTTTGTTGGTATCAGTACTTTTATTTACAGTAACTTGCAATAAGAAACAAAAAAAAAACATCTTCTAGCTGTGCTGTGAAGGCGAGAACAATCCTGTGCGGATGCTTTGGAGCAGAATGAATGTGCTTTAAGTCAGACAGAGCTCACTGAGCACAAAGGATTGTCTCAGAAAGCACTGGCTTTAGAAGCACACGGTGTGAAGGACAGAACAAAATCACATGTTTGTTCTATTTGTCTGAAATACTCTTAACTATTACCGTTATAGTCCGGCTATGTTCTTTTTCTTGTTTATCATCAAACACAATTAACCAACACACAGCACAGCGGGCGTTGCTTATTGCATACTGGGGGGATGAGATAATTGCTTCAATCGATACAGGCAAAAAGAACATTGGGGAAGGATTCATCGATTTAATTGTGTAGTCTCTGTGGTGACTGGGCTGTTTTCTTCTTGTGTGTAAATCCATTTCAGAAGCATTAGTGGAGGAAGACTCTGGGATAAGTCAAGTCTGTGAACTTCCATTAAAGGTGTCGGCATGCACACTCAGAGTTTTGTTGTCAGCTTACAACACAATCAATAAAGGCTAATCTACCAGACTCCAACATAAGGTTGCTGCTTTGGGACTGGTTGAGTTGTATCTTTTTGAGATAATGTTCCAAACCACACCTTCGCATCGCAGGATGACTGAGGTCAGGGTTAAGGTTAGGTTTAGGTATTGTTTCTCTGGGGTGACTGAGGTCAGGGTTAAGGTTAGGTTTAGGTATTGTTCTTCTGCAGTGACTGGGGGCAGGTTAGATTTAGCCATAGTTTAGCCACATTAGGCATCATTTGTTAAACATAACTTCACCAAATTAGGCATAGTTTCTAAACGTGTGCCTTGTAAGTCTTACAAGGCACAATTGCCTTTCAAAGTGACTATTGGCCAATCACACCACGTCCTTTTTTGGGACACATCACTTTTTCCAGATCACTTTTTCCAGAACAGTAGGTCGAGGACCACGTAGTGAGTCACAGACCAATGTTTCTTTTGAGGCAGCTTGATGTATGGACATGATGCTAGTATGTCGAAGAGACTCAGAAGAGACCCAATCCCACCATTGATGCTGACGGCCAAGCACTGACTCCCATTTTTATAGTCTATGATCCGGGCCGGCTGAGGATCAAACCCTGACCTCCCAGTCTCAGGGTGGACACTATAACCATCAGGCCACTGAACTGGTTTGGAGCAAATGTCTTGCTGTCTATTAAATGTCCCTTTTCGGTCTCGACCTGGAATGTTGTGGGAACTCTCCCCCCTGCTACAGCTGCTGCTCCGCTTGAAGTGCAATTTGGCACACAGGACCAGTCCAGGCCGGAGCTGCATTAGTCAAAGTGCATTAAATAGATTTCCCCACAGAGTTGCAGCATGTCACCACCACCATGTCAGTCAAACACACTCTGTTCACATCCGTTGAGTCCCAACAGCTAGAGGGCCTTTACCTTGGGAGGAAACGGTCAAGTGCAGGACTGAAAATGGTGATTGTCGTATGACACTTTATCGTGAATTTCGTCCACTCAGCAGCCTTTCACTTCAGTCAATATAATAAGCCCATTCATCCCATTCAATCATCCTTCCATACTGTAGACAAGGTCACCGTTATAGTAGGTTGAGTGTTTGGAAGGTTTAAAAATGGATTGTTTTATGATCTTTATAAGAGAGTGTACAGTTATGGGAACAAACCATAATAAATCCCTGCTTCTCAAAGTCCTGCTACAGATGTTATCTAGCTTCACAATAATGTTTACCAAAAAAAGAAACAATGGAAATGATAGTTTAATTAAAAGTTTTAAAAAGTCCATTTTCCATTTACTGAGCAACATATCTGAGCTATCTATTCAGATACTGTATTGTCCTGCATCGCCCTGAGGTTGGATGTTCTGATAATATGCACCGCATTTTCTCCCAAAACATCTCTAAGAGAAAGTGCTGTGCTGTGCATTATCTTCAACCTCTAGTCTAGCATTTAGAGAAACTATTTATCTAGATATGTCTTCAGGACAATTCATTCCCCCTACTGCTTTGTGAATGCTGTTATAGTATACTGTTGTACCCTGCTGCTGGCTCCTATGTCAGTGTTGAAGGCTTGATTTCTCCTGGGTCTTGGGGCTTGTCGATCTGCTATTTCCCATGAATGACGCCAGCATGCAAATAAGTATAAACCTGCGATAATGAATAGCTCTGGTCCTATTAAGGTCTTTAACATGACGGTCATGAGATGATGCCGTACTCAGTTGTAGGGTCAGTGCTTTGGGTCATTAAGGTTTAGAGAAGCAATGGGTTTGTCAGTTAAATTACATTGATGGCCCATGATGTCTGCTTGCTGGCACTCAACAATGACAATGTACTGAGCAACAAAAAGAAAATCAACCAGGTGCTTGATGGAGGTGCAAATGTAAAAATAAAGTAGTAAAAAAAATCAATGGGATTAGCATACTAAAGAAAAGCTGTGCTCTTGACATACAGAGCTTACATGTAGAACATGAACCCCAGTGAGTGATGGGTGGCTGATCAGTTAGACTTCCTGCCGCCCTCAGCACTGCACTCAGTTATTGATAAAATGTATGCTTTTGTTATTATTTCCCTGGCCTCTATACACAGCTCTGACATTGATTTATTGATGGGTTTACCATTGCTCCCTGCTTCTGCCACACCGCCTCAAGGCTGTGACTGATGAGGACTAAACTGACTAAACTGCCATTATTAAATTAAACTGCATTATACTCATATAACGATGAGGCTGTTCGCATTGACATATAGAATGCTATCATGTTAACTAATTTAGTGTAGCTGACACACCTGCTTGCTTACTTACCTTTTTTGTAAAACGAACTAAAAAATCTGGTCTGTACTCGATCTCAACCAGTGGAACGGAGCAACACGCACTGTAGCAAATGCTCCAGCTGGCCTGGAATTGAACCGGGGATTTGCAGTCGGAAGTTAGAACCGGTATATACATCATATCAGTACACCCTTGTGATCCACAGTACACCCTCGTGATTCACTCTGCTATGGGGTCGTCAGGAAAAAAATAATAATAAAGACAAATGTAAATGGTGCATTTCTTCAACTTTTAAATGAACAAACAAAATACCCACTGTTTAGGAAACACTGCTTCAGCGCTCACCGTTATCTGACTCAGGACTAAACAAGCGTTGGGTTTTGTGCAGTGGCAGCATGTAGAGCTGATCGATAGGGAGCAGGCTGGGATTTAATCCAAACTGGATTAGACTTCCAGTAGCAGCAACCTGCTGTGTCTGAGCTTTCTACTGATGGACAAGCAGACAAACTGCCTCTGGTGCTGCATGATTCACCCCCATCTCATCATTTTAAACCTTAAAACGCTGCCTGTGTGCTATGGTATAGTTTGTAATTCAACTTTATACCAGTGGTTTTCAACCTTTTTGATACCAGGGCCCACTATTTACTCAGCATTGAGCCATTTGAGGACATTAGCTAGCTGGATTTCGCAAACAAATCAGGCAAACACAGATAAAAAAGAACATTGTTTTACATTCTCTAGTTACGGTATGTAGATTTGGGATAATTCAGATGATTAATATCTGGGTCCAAATAGACACGCAAGGGTCCATTTGGTTTCATTTTTACACTGTCAAGAGTTACATCAGATTAAACCAACTTTAGCTGGGGACCACCTGGAACTCTCCCGAGGACCACAGGTGGTCCCCGGACCACTGGATGAAAACCTCTGACCTATACAGTATATATCGCCCTACGTCGTCTATAAATATTATCTGAGAATGGGTATTATCTATCTACGTACCCTCTTTAAAGTACACTTTTGTGTGTTTTTGGGTTATGTTTATTATGTCCGCTGTGTGTTTGTGTGTGTCGTAATGCATTCTGTGTGTCTGTGTCTCCAGGGCTGCAATGTGATGGAGGATCAGGACCTGAGGGAGATCGGGATCACAGATCCAGGTCATCGTAGGAAGATCCTGCATGCAGCTCGCTCTCTACCCAAGGTGAGGAAACCTCTGCAGTATGTCTGCTCTGACAGCAGCACCCAGCTCTATTTCTCTACTTGTACAGGACCTATAGAAAATTTTAGATTGACTTATCAGCCTGGACAGACCAGTCCTAAGGATATTTATTTAAGAAACAAATTGGAATTTTGTGAGCTTGTAGATCTGCTGTTGTAGGTAAGTTTTTTTTTTTCTTGTCTCCCCCTGCAGGTGAAAGGTGTGGGTTGTGACGGCAGCAGCTCCTTGTCGTCTTGGTTGGACACACTGGGTCTCCAGGAGTATCTACACAACTTCCTGTCCAGTGGCTACCGCTCTCTGGACTGTGTGAAGAACCTGTGGGAGCTGGAGATAGTCAACGTGAGTCACTGTCCATAACGCCATTATGCACATGAGTGGCTGAATGGACGTTTTGTTCAAGCAATATTGCAATACAGGAAGAGTGGGAAAGTAACGGGAAGACGAATGTACAATATGCAGCGCACATCATAGAGCTATATCTAAACTAGTGAGCCAGAAGAGTTCTCCACTTACACATTTTCTTGATTTGGACACGCAAAATTGGTTTAGGGCCCCCACCCAATTATCAACATTGGCCGACATGTTCCATTTAAAAGTGCTTTATTTATGAATCAAATCACAATTTTTAATACAAATAATGAAATTTAGTCTACGACAGCCTGAACAAAAGCCATGTAGGCCTCAATTCTTATTCTTGATGCAGGACGTAGTGCTATTTTGGAACAGTAGTGAAAGATGTGTGACAGGTCTGGCTCAGCTCACGCTGGGTGCTTCACAGGTTGCTCTCATCAGATTGCTGGTCCCTGAGTCAAAACAGGTGGAAAACCCCTGGTCTGCATGATAAAAAAGGGCAATAGGGCAATAGATATCTAAAACAATTTCCCCGCCCTTTGAAAATGTACATTCTGCCAAATTTGTGTCATCTGAGCTTCTTGGTTTGAATTCCTCTCTCTTGCAGGTTTTAAAGATCACGCTGCTGGGACACAGGAAACGCATCATCGCCTCGTTAGCGGAGCGGCCGTACGAGGATCCTCCGGTCAAACCTCCACGGTTGTCCCAGATCAGGGTGAGGGGCCTTGCTTCTGTTCAACACACCAGAACACACTTCACACTGTTGATGATGTAGGAACCTCACATTGTATAAACAAAACTGTTTTCAGCATTCAGTTTCAGTGACATTCAGTTTCAGTGACATTTTAAGCTTGTAGATGGGCTATTTTGGCATCTTTTGTGTGATATTGTAGTATGGGTAGAAAGTAGGGTATTAATTTACAAAGAATATATCGGGTATTATGTTAACAGTGCATTCTCAATTGAAGCATTATGCATCTGTTGCACATGATCAATCATCATACAATCAATGAGTGAATAAATGCAAAGTTGTTTGCATAGTCAAAAGCACCTCAGCGGTCGGTTATCAACTCTTAGTGTACTGAACGTGTTTTGGTGTTCTAAGCATTATGTTTTAACTATTGAAAAATAGCAGATCTACAAGCTCATAGCGCGCCACCGAGTGGCACGCTATGAGCTTGTATCTCTGCTATTTTTGAAAAATCGTGAAAACGTGGTGCAAATCTTTCAATATCATGTTATTCAGAAACTAGAAATCTAGACAGGACACAATGGGTGTAACATCTTATTGTAATTGTTTATGTCAACCCCCTGCAGTGTCAGGACCTCCCGGGGTCTCAGAGCTCCTCTCCTCTCAGTCAGTTGGACTCGTATTCGGGACGCTCCATGGACCCCCTGCTGCCCCCTATAGAGCCCACCAGGAAAAACACAGACTACGACGTCGCCCAAAGAGTCCGCAGCGACCGACACAGATCTCACGTATGTCTTCAATTACTGTAATTGTGATCATGTCATTATGATCAGATTGATCAGGTGCCATGAATAATGCTCCATTATCTGTGCGATATTTATCACAACATACATTAAATGGTAAATGGTGCATTTATATAGTGCCTTTTATCCAAGACGCTTTATATAGATTGTGCATCACATTCACCCATTCACACACACATTCATACACTGATGGTGGCGGAAACCATGCAACCAGCACATCAGGAGCAATTAGGGGTTCAGTGTCTTGATCATGGACACTTTGACACCAACTCTAGTCTGGGGGAGCCCGGGTTTGAACCAGCAACCTTGTGACTCTACCCCTGAGCCACTGCCGCCCCTACATTGTAATATTCTTGCCAGTATGAAAAGTATCCTGATATTCTGATGTCCGGAGCCTGAATAAACCTAAACTGTAATAACAATAACATGCATCAGACTTGTTGTATGGAATGAAGTGATTAAGAAAAATGAAACAAAATGCTGTGACCCAGCACTTGTTACCATGCGCAAAAAAACATGGAATACAGCTGTGTATATTACAGGAAAGTCCCGTTTAATATAGGCAAACTCTGTAAAATCGCACCTTGAGGTTTACAGGGCCAATCCACGGTCCATAATTGCCCGTTAACCCATCTTTTCACACATGTTAAGCATTTCTGGTGTTATATAGAATGTTGTGACCCAGCAGCTGTTAGTGTGTCTGATGTCATGTCATATTTTGTGACCCCTCCAACAGGAGCGCTATGAGGACAGGTACAGGGAACCCCGCCTGACGCTACGGCCTCCGAGCCTGGCAGCACCCTGCGCTCCCGTTCAGAACTGGCACCACCAACCCGAGAAACTCATCTTTGAGTCATGCGGTTATGAAGCAAATGTAATGTACACCTCTCCTCATACAATAAACTGCATGATGATTAGTGAAGATAACAGATCTACAAGCTTTCTACAAACGTGGCAATGTGAGCTTGTAGACATGCTAGTTCCAGTACTTTTTGTTTCTAACTGTGTGTGGAGTCTGTGGACTATGTTTCCATACATTACATTTTATATTGATAGGCTATTCAAAAATAGCAGATCTACTAGCTTACAATGCATCACAATGTGATACTTTGTCATCAAAAACAAAAGTTTGAGAACCACTGGCCTATTGCATTTCAAACTGGGGGTCATTAAAATGAGTCGATGTACAACCCCAATTCCGTTGAAGTTGGGACGTTGTGTAAAATGTAAATAAAAACAGAATGCATTGATTTGCAAATCGTTTTCAACCTCTATCCAGTTGAATACACCACAAAGACAATATATTTAATGTTCAAACTGATAAACTTTATTGTTTTTTGAAATTATACAATCTTTTGTAAATTGATCCCTGCAACACGTACCAAAAAAGTTGGGACGGGGGCAACAAAAGATGGGAAAGGTCATGAATGCACAAATAACGCCTGTTTGGAACATTCCACAGGTAAACAGGTTAATCTTAAACAGTTTAATATCGTGATTGGGTATAACAGGACCATCCCAGTCGTTCACAATCAAAGATGGGGTGAGGTTCACCACTTTGTGAACAATTCTGTGAGAAAATCATCCAACGGTTTAAAAACAATGTTTCTCAACATTCAATTGCAAGGAATTTGGTGATTTCATCATCTACAGTCCATAATATAATCAAAACGTTCAAAGAATCTGAAGAACTTGCTATACTAAAGCGACAAGGCTGAAAACCAACACAGAATACTTGTGACCTTTGATCCCTCAGGTGGCTCTGCATTAAAAACTGACGTCATTGTGTAAAGGATATTACTGTGAGGACTCAGGAACACTCAGAAAACCATTGTCAGTTTACATAATTTGTCGCTACACCTGTGAGTGCAAGTTAAAACTCTACCATGCAAAGCAAAGCCATACATCAGAAAGGTTGGTTTGAAAAACAACCAGAAATGCCTTCTCTGGGTCCACTATCATTAGAAATGTGGACTCATCAGACCACAGCACACTTTTCCACTTTGTGTCTAACCATTTCAAATGATATTGTACCCAGTGAAGGCATTTCTGGTTGTTTTTCTGGTTGTTTTTTCAAACCAACCTTTCTGATGTATGGCTTTGCTTTGCATGGTAGAGTTTTAACTTGCAATCGCAGGTGTAGCGACAAATTATGTAAACTGACAATGGTTTTCTGAGTGTTCCTGAGTCCTCACAGTATTATCCTTTACACAATGATGTCAGTTTTTAATGCAGAGCCACCTGAGGGATCAAAGGTCACAAGTGTTCGGTGTTGGTTTTCGGCCTTGTCGCTTTAGTATAGCAAGTTCTTCAGATTCTTTGAATGTTTTGATTATATTATGGTCTGTAGATGATGAAACCACCAAATTCCTTGCAATTGAATGTTGAGAAACATTGTTTTTAAACCGTTGGATGATTTTCTCACAGAATTGTTCACAAAGTGGTGAACCTCGCCCCATCTTTGATTGTGAACGACTGGGATGGTCCTGTTATACCCAATCACGATATTAAACTGTTTAAGATTAACCTGTTTACCTGTGGAATGTTCCAAACAGGCGTTATTTGTGCATTCATGACCTTTCCCAGTCTTTTGTTGCCCCTGTCCCAACTTTTTTGGTACGTGTTGCAGGGATCAATTTACAAAAGATTGTATAATTTCAAAAAACAATAAAGTTTATCAGTTTGAACATTAAATATATTGTCTTTGTGGTGTATTCAACTGAATAGAGGTTGAAAACGATTTGCAAATCAATGCATTCTGTTTTTATTTACATTTTACACAACGTCCCAACTTCAACGGAATTGGGGTTGTATTAAACTACAAAGCTTATCTCCCTTGACTTCAAACATGTATGAGTTTAGAGCCATCAGGCGGTCCCCAAACTTTGAACACTCATTTACCCCCTGAGTTTCACCCCCTACCAGCACCACGGGGACTAAGAGGAAATAATTGCATTTGTGTTACTAATAGTATTAAATTAAGCATAGAAGCTCTATATATTACATTGTTACAGATGGCTGCGTGTGTGTGTGTGTGTGTGTGTGTGTGTGTGTGTGTGTGTGTGTGTGTGTGTGTGTGTGTGTGTGTGTGTGTGTGTGTGTGTGTGTGTGTGTGTGTGTGTGTGTGTGTGTGTGTGTGTGTGTGTGTGTGTGTGTGTGTGTGTGTGTGTGTGTGCGCGCGCGCGCGCGCGTGCATGCGCGCATATAAGTGATTCATTCGATGATGAGATCAAGAGGACAAATCCTTACAACACAATGGTCTAATCTTTGTCTCAGGCGAATGCAATGAATAGACCAATTAACATTCAAGGTCACAACTGTGCAGTGGTTGAAAGGGACTAAGTAGTACATTTTTTTCCCTGACACAAAACAGGGCTGTCCGATGCCAAATGCTTTTGATTGATTTTGGGGTGTCTTACTTGGCAACATTGGCACGACACAGCTTGACAACTAGAACTGCTGATTCATATTTATTTGATTTGATTTGATTTGATTTGATTTGATTTGATTTGATTTGATTTGATTTGATTTGATTTTATTTGATTTTATTTGATTTTATTTTATTTTATTTTATTTTATTTTATTTTATTTTATTTTATTTTATCAAGACCCTCAAGACTCAAAAAACTGTTTGGGAACAACGCCCTACAGTACAGTATGATGCCAATGTCTCTGTCTCTGTGTCCTCCCAGTATCTGGGCTCTATGCTGATCAAAGACCTACGAGGTACTGAGTCCACACAGGACGCCTGTTCCAAGATGAGGGTAGGTCACACTTCTGTTCAGACTCTTTTTAGCCATTATTCTAACCAACTACATTATTATTTAATCAAATAATGTTTGCAACAATGTTTGACATGTTGGGAAGTATTGCTGCAATAACTGTCTGATAACAACATGCTGCACAATTGTGCTACCACAATTGTGCAATTGTGTTAACCATAATGGTATACTTTAACTATTCAAAACATAATAATGTGAACATTTTCAAAAATGTTGAATAATGTACACAAAACCTTTTTTTATATATATAAATCTTGTCTTCTGGGAGTCCCTGGCTCCAAGTCCCTTGGCTTGGAAAAGGTTGAGCGCATTAAAATGAAGTTGTCAACATGCTGATCTAAGCGAACCAACATGTTTCTGTTGTCCTCTGTTCTACTTCAGAGATCCACAGAGCAGATGAGGAAGGTTCCCACCATCGTATTGTCTATCACCTATAAGGGAGTGAAGTTCATTGACGCTGCCAACAAGGTCAGTACCCTGTTACCTTGTAGTTTATAAGGCTGTGTTCCATTCTGGTCAGACATAGCCAGCACCATGTTGATGGTGTCCATGTGGGCTCAATGGAAACACTATGCTACACCAGTGGGTTTGTACCCTCTTGCTTCCTTGAGGGGGTTCCAAAATCCAAATGGCCCCTTACGGGTGAGTAACTCTGAGAGTTTATGGGGCCAAATGGACCCTTACACGTGAGTAACTGAAAGTGTGCTCCAATTCCTCTGCATAATAGAATGTGCAATTGTGCATAACAGGATGTTGGCCCATTTGGTCCATCCTCAGCTTTTCTCTTCCAGTAAGGTGCTTACATTTTCATTACACCAACAAGTAAGACGTTGCGGCATATTACATGTGTACCCTCTTACTGATTAGTGTATATAGCGTTCGCTTCCCATATATGGAGTTCTGTGATGCATGCACGCACGCACAAACACACACAGACATTTCTGCCTGGCTTACATTAGTAATCTTGCTCACTGCGTTTACAATAATGTGTGTACACACATTCTGAATGCCCCTGATGGCAGATTCATTAGTGGAGCTCACAATCTGTTCTTGAGAGATTACAAAAAACAGACCCTGTATTACGGTAGTGTGTGACGGCAACAATATTATAGTCTACACATTAATCAGTGGTACCACATTGGTTATTTTCAAGTCACCCAATGAGTCCATCCCTCTGTTACAGAACATCATAGCGGAGCACGAGATCAGAAACATCTCGTGTGCGGCTCAGGACCCAGAGGATCTGTGCACGTTTGCATACATCACCAAGGACCTGCAGACCAGCCACCACTACTGTCACGTGTTCAGCACCATAGATGTGGTAAGAACTGGAGATCTGCCCATCGCCATTTTCCTTCCTGATTCCGATATATCCAATACCGGCAAATGAAAAATGTTTTGTTCAAAAGCTGCAAGTTTAGAGTGGTGGTATATATATACTGTAGTAGTGGAACAGCAACTGAAGCATTTAAAATAGGCCTGGAATTTTAACTGATTAATTGAGATTAATTAATTGCAGAAACAGCACAATTTAAAAAAAACAACTCATTTTGACCTGACAATATAGACAAATGTTCGTACTGAAAGAACAAATAATATTCATAGATTTGCACTGCATTTTCATGAAAATTTGCACTGCATTTCCCCAAAACATGCCTGGTATTTTTCAATAAAACATAAAACACCCTGTACAGAATGAGACCCTGTCTCACTGGACGAGTTTCAAGCATAGTGTTTATAGCAATGCACGCAGTGGGAGCAGAAACCAATCAGTGTAACCTGCCATTGATCCGACTGCCATTGTTTCAGCCTCCCATTGGTCAGAAAACCACAACATAACATGTTGCAGTGTGTATGCAGGGCTTAACGCAAGGCCAACAACCATTATGCTGATAGTGGATTTCCACAGCATGTTTGGACTAATGGGATTTCTCTGGGAGTTCGGATCTACGGGCAGTCCCTTCCAATCAGGCTATGCTTGCCTTGGCCCATATTGATTTGCCATTAATTGAGATAAATTCATTAGAAAACTTCAAATTAAGTCCTACCCCTAATTTAAAACTGTAAATGAAACTTCATTATGTGATCGGAGAGGGCATGGACTGGCATTACTCACACTCTCAAAGCCATCATATTTTTGAGAAATCAATGGATATGCAGGGCGGGTCATCACCACCCTCTTATCTCTTGGATGTTTTCATGCTTCACTGGGGACTCCTCTCTCTCTACTCATAGTGCCTTTCAGTGCTCAAGCTAATCCTCAAATACCTTTCACCATCCTGCCCTGAGTTCTGAATATTAGCCTACTAATCTTCCACATAACATTACATACAGGGTCACCCCAGGCCACCGGCTAACACAAAGGCTCGATTTCCACTTGGCTTTTAAACCACTGGTTTATCCTGCTACTGTCCGGCAAAAAACCTCTTATCTCCATATTTTGCATCCTGAAAAAGTAACAGGTCTGAACATAGTGGGTTTCCACGCGGCAGAGCCAATACTCTGTGTATCGTGTGTCCTCTGTGCGGCGTCATGCACTGCCGCGTTGTGACAGCCATGCAGAGGTTAATGGAGGATAACAGCCCCGAGATAGCATCAGCTATTTGAGAAGGTATTGATCAGCCTGTTGCTATTGATCGAGCTTCCCCCAGACACAGCAGTGTCAACATTCCTCTCCGCACCTCTCTTTGCGTACGCACAGACAGACCTACATCACAGAGGCTTAAAGGAAACAGTTTTAATGTATTCCACTACAAAAGAGGCTGCAGTGTTGATGCAATGTCCAAAACTGTTGCTTTCAGCCTTCAAATTCAGAATTCACACCCGTGTGAAGTGAGGGGCTCTCTTATCATTGTGACGTAAAATAAATACTCTATTTATTTTACGTATGATGAAAAAAATAGTTTTTCATTGTCAATAGGAATTTAGGTTTGTCGACGGTAACTAAAGGGTGGATATAGGAGGGCAGGTGCCTCTCACAAATGGCATACAATCTCTAAATGTGCCACAAAGCCACCCATTTTGAGCTTATGGAGCTGCTACTTTTGATGCTTGTGTGTGATTCTGTTAGATGTAAAGTGATAATTTATAATTTATTTGTGTTTATTTGTGTCTATTGAAACAAATGTAGCTTCACATCATCAGTGCCCATACCCGAGGTGGGGTTGGCGAAAGGGCCTTTCTGTGTGGAGTTTGCATGTTCTCCCTGTGTTTCCCCAGGGTAAATACCCTCACAAAAACATGCAGTAATCCTGGGCTCTAAACTGCCTCCCCCTGGCCAGCCAGGGCGCCTGATGGAGGGGACAGGAACTGGTTGGAATGTGTTCCTTCCACACGCTACGTCCAACCAGGGAAACTCCCCCCTGTCAGTGAAAAGAAGGCAGCTTGGACTCCTCATGCATTGAAGGAAGCAATATTCAAGTCTGCTGTCTCCCCAGGTCCAGCCAGTGAGGACTGGAGCCTACATTGGGAGAACAATGAGCCTAGATAGAGCCTACATAGAGTTTGATTTTTGGCGACAACCATCTCCACCGCAACCAACCCTGCGGTGGTATGACGGCGCCATATTTATTTTTTTGCTGGTGTCGGTGGTCCCCAAAAAATCCAACTCTGAATAGGCCTTTAATTTGTCCTGCTGACAGCAGCCTGATATATGCAAAAGAGGCAACGCACCACACAATGAATACTGATACTGAGAACTACTCTATCCTCAGAACCTGACCTATGAGATCATCCTGACACTGGGACAGGCGTTTGAGGTGGCCTATCAGCTGGCTCTGCAGGCCCAGAGGACCAAGCAGCAGCAGAGCCTCCCGGCGGTACCAGGCTCCTCAGACCTCACAGACAGCAGGTCTGGTCGGCCCACACCCAGACCCAGAGGCAGCGGCAGTGGACGCAAGTCAGGGGTGAGTTTACCAGGAGTTGGATTGTCTGCATGCTGCTATAAAACACTCTACAGTGATCCTTGGCAATCCTTTACTTCTAATATACAGTATCTATTCAAATGATGGCGCAAGGACTATAAATTATAGTCCTTGATGTGAAAGGCATTGAAAACAATCACTCTACACATGAGTGTGACATTAAATGTTTAGTAAGTGATTTCACTTACAAATATTGTTGCTTTTATTGTTTGTTTTTTCTTCTTCTTTGGCTAATCCTCCCTAGTAGTTTCAGTTTGGTCCTTGGGAGAAAAGACTTCCAATAAGGGATCGAGTGGGGGTGGGCCTTAGTGTATGTGCTGTTGGCATGTTGCTTCCCCTCACTGTAGAGTGTGTGCATGTGCACATCCTGTTACTGAGGGAATGGAGGCTTTTCCAAATCCCTAAATGCTCCTATAATATTGGAAGTGAGATTATAGTGGTGTACAGTACCACTCTAAAACTCAACTCAAACTCTATGTTGGATTTGACTAGAGAGCCCTCTTGTGGTATGAATCATCAAAGTATTGTCTTCTTGTTTTATTATGTCCTTATCAACTGTTCTAACAAGAATCAACTTGAAGATTTTTTCCAATACAATATATAATGAACTAAATCAATTTGGCTGGTTAAGCACTAAAACTCTGGCTATTTTGCACTGAATATTTACAATGTGTTGGTTTGTTTTTTGTTTTGTTTTTTAACAACAGCATTGACCACAAACCTGATTTAATGAACACAGTGCAACGCGTGTGCGTGTGTGTGTGTGTGTGTGCGTGCGCGCGTGCGAATTGAGTTCAATGCACACTGTTGCACATTTAGATGTAGATGTCATGTGTACTATAGCACTAATACGTACTACATGAGTATAAATCCATGCGTCTCCTCTGTGTGTGCTGCAGGGGGACGTAGTGGACCAGGAGACAGACGGTCAGTCTCAGGGCAGCGCCACGTGGCTGGTCGATCCCAAGGACTCCAAACGCACTATCAGCACTAAGTATGAAACCACCATTTTCTGATGACTGGAACTCTCTGCTACCTTCTCACCTTCCTGATGGGCTTCCCTGAGCTCCCACTGTCCACTGTCCACTGTCCTGTCCTCTCCTTCTCTTCCTGCTGTGTGCCTTTTACTGCGGACACCCTGGGTCCATGTCTCTCCTGTCCCTGTTGTTAGGTGCCAACTGATTCCTCCCCACACACACTTCTGTGTGTCGTCACTGCTGTTCTATCCTACTGACTACCCTACCAGTGAAGGAGCCCCCACCGGGAGGACATAGCGCCTCTGTCCTCCACCCTCCCACCCATCACCTCCACCCCCAGGCCATAGGAGTATGTGCAGCGACACATATCACCCTCCCCGGCCAGCTTCCTTCCGACCAACACGCCAGTTGTGTTTGTAGACGCTCGATAATGCACTGTGGTGAATTTAACTCTTTTAACGCCTGATTTGGCTCGTTTTTACGGCTTGGTAGCTAGAAAATACCACATTTGGACGTCTCTTCATTGTTCATGGTGCATTGCGCTACTTAACCATTGTTACCTCTGGTCTCACAAACTCAATAGTGGTAGTTAGTTTGCACCTGCAAGACCGTTGCTCGGCCACGCCCCCCAAGTCTCTCATATAGTGAGCAACTCTGTACAAATAACAATAAACACACTGTAAACCATAGATGACAATAATAATGTGGAACAACCCACATCAGATTTGTTTCCTGGATATCAAATCCATCAATAAGAAAGGGGCTTGGATGAAACCCTTTATAGTGACTTGTGTCAACATGTCCTCTGGCTGGAATGTCCCCAGACAGATGGCCTGAGATATGGACCCTCTCCTTCACTGGTGTGATTGAACTACCGACACAACACTCTTCCTTCAAAGTTAACCATACAGGATCTGCAGTATGCACAGCCTCCATTTTGGAAATAACTTGGGCTTCTTCCTGTGTCACTGATGATAATAATTGCGTCTCTTTTCCCTTCATGTTCAACTGGAGTTAGGGTGCTGCTAATAGAAACACTGTGCTACACCAGAGTGGGTTCCCAATAGCCCCGTACGTGTGCGTGTATAAATCTGAAAGTGTCCATTTGGATCTATTTGTACACTCAGACTTATGGTGCCCTTGAAATAATAACAATAATGCAAAACAAAACCTTGAGAACTACTGTGTCACAACTTAGGCCTGTTCCCTGTGAAGGGAAGGGGCCGAAGTTCTTTCCAAAATGGATGGCGCGGTGTGCATAGAGTGGATTGCCTGCTGACCGGTTCATCCAATCCCAGGATAGTCTGTCTCCTCCTCCGTCCTCCACTGTGTTCATGTGACTCACACCTAGTGAAACTTTATTCTTCTTCTGGTGCTTTCCCCTCCCTGTTCTATTCCGGTAGGCGACGACGGCCAATCTGAGAGAGGTTTTCTTCCTGTTCTAATCTCTCGACTTCCTAAAAAATATGACCGCACCGTAGCAGAGAATACACCGCAAGACCTGTAGCCTGGACGGATGGACAAAACGTAAAAAAAAGAAGAAGAAAAAAAAACAAAAACGATGCCATTGCTCTATGCATCAGCTGGACATCAGTCAGCAAAACAGGGAAAACGCCAAAAAACGTGAACCAGACCTAAACTGTAAAAATACAGAAGTCGCCCTGCCGGCTGGCTACCGATGATAAACAGTGTGTGGGAAGACTTGAAGCTCGCTGTTCTTCATTGGCCTGTCCCACAAAGGAATGGACACTAATCGCAAACAAATTACAGACCAGCCTAAAATACACATGGCTAAGATATCTCTCCCCCTGTCCAGAGGGGAGGGTTTCTGCTTATCAGGCTCTGAGCCACTACCGCTACAGTAAGATTCTAGCACTGTGATACCTGTCTGTTTGGACTCAGATAATAGTAGCATCGTATCTTTGTCTGGAGCTAATGCCGTTGGCATCACTGAGGGGAATTAACCATATTCCTATGGTGGCCATTTTGCTTCTTTTTTGTTTTGTTTTTTACATTGTTTATCTGTTTTAATATAGAAGACAGAGCATTTTATAGTTTGTAAAAGCATTTTAAAATGTCAAAAACTCCAATCAGAACATCTATTGTGTAGGACAATATCAGCATCAGATGCAGAAATCTGACATTGGAACAGTGCAACAGTAAACAAACCCATATACAGTATTACAATACATACAGTAATAATATAAACATTACTGCACCTGAAGTAACAAACAAACTAATACTAAGGTATGGTCAATACTGGGCAAATTATCTAAAAGAGCAAAGACATTGAAAATAGCCAATCTACTAACATGTTAAACTGTGTTTATTTTCACAATATACAGTATATCTGTGGAACCAAGTCAGCAAAATATAATGCCTTAACTCACATAATTACAAGTGCTTATCAGTGCAAATAATATGATTATTTTGGGGGTCGCTGCCTGAAACGTTTGAGAACCACTGCTTAGAGCAAAATGGCCACCATGTCTATATGGTCAACGGTGCACACATACTCTGGAGGTCCTTGGTAAGCAGCCAGCCAGGATGTCAGAGAGACCAACACCTTGAATCGTTCTGCAGTGTACTGTTACTGTATGTCAGCTAAGCACTTTTGTAAAGAAAGAATGTTATATAATCTTTACATCTTTTCTTTACATCTTTCTTTCATTTCTCTTCTTACTTTTCTTTTCCCACAACAAATGGTGCGCGTGTGTGTGTGTGTGCTCGTTAGTTTGTGCTTGCGTACGTACGCACACAATGCCCGTTTTGTTTTTTGCAGCCCCCTACCAAGGTAATATTTCACTTGTCGCACTGAGACAGAAGTTAAATATTACCTGCTGGGGGAAAGTAACAAAAAAAACATCACTTTGATGTCCATGTCCATTTTGTTCAACCAGTTTGTGTATTAAGCATTTAGTAATATTTCATATTAAGGTTAAAAATGAATTGGAAGTGGATTAGAAGCAAAAAAAAAAAAAAAACATGATTGGGAAATCAATAATTTGAATGCATTGTAAATGCAATCCTATTGCATTATAGACCTGACTTTTGACCATTAAGAAGAATCTGTGTAATTTTAGATTTTAGCGTTGGCTATTAAAAAATTGCAGCTATAAGCTCAACATATGATTAAACATTTTTCAAGAATCTTACATTTAGAAGACGTGATTTTATGGGAACGGACTCATGTTTTAAGTCCGTAAAGTGTTGCCAAGCGTTTTTTCCTTATTCTGTTTAACTCCACGGTCTGTGTGCCTGTGTGTCTGTGTGCCCCCTCTCCCCTGTAGCTGAGCGACACTGTGGCCAAAACAAAAACAAAACACTCCCAGCGCTGTGAGAGGACAGGGCGGCCATGACGGTCACCTACTGTATGCACCATCATATCACACGACCAGGAGGAAGGATGCAGAGCTCTGGAGACCTCTGCTAGTCTCTGACCCGCATCATATTTAGTCCGTCATCTGAATTAAACACAAACACACACACTAACACACCCATGTTTGTATTGCTATACTTGTGTGGGTATCACATTCATAGGATGGCAATTTTATAAATGCCTTTTCTTCTTTTTTGGGGGTTTGCTGTTTTTAACCTCGAGTTAGATTCAGTTTCATGCCAATGTCATGCAACGAAAACGAAAATAACACCTGAGCTGTTGCAGGTACGTATAAATCAGGCATAACGCTAACCCTTAACCCATTGAACTCTAAATACATGCACGCACACCTTTTTCAGCTTCCACGCCAGTGCAAACAATGTGATGATCAATGTTCAACAATGCAGACATCTAGTGTCTTTTTAAAGGATTCATTAAAGTGTCTTTTTTTTCTTTCTTTTTTGCATGTGTATCATGCAACTATAGTATGTATCCATTCCATGAGACACTGATTATTGCCTCTTAACAGTTCCACAGTACGCGTCAGAAAGGGGTTTTCTTTTCTCGTATGTGACACTAACACTTTTTTTAAAATTCTGTCCGATGGAAGATATCGTCTGTGTCGGCTGGAAACCTCATTATGTCCACAACTGTTACTTTACAGAAGTGAGCTTGTGCATTTGCTGCTTCCGTGTGACGCTGCATCGTCGCTAAGTAGGGCGTTAGTTTACAAAAACAACAAAACAAAAGTTAGAATGTGAAGATGAGAGGTTTCTGCCCGACAGCAACGATTATTATAATCTCTGGTACTATAAACATGGTAAAGCATCTCTTTAATCCATATTTTACAACTGTGATGGTCCATGTGAGTCTTTAATGAGGGTTGATTGGGAGGGAGGGGGGCACAGAAATGTGACACTACACAGAGACCACCTTTGGTGGCATTTTTTTTTTATTTTGATTTTTTGATAATGTAGTTTTCTTGTATGTTTTAATCTGTTTTAAAATGCTGGAATTGAATCAGGTGTAGGATTAACTAATTCTCTTCCTTCACCAAAACTACTTTATTTTTGCTGTGTGCAGTTAATCTCTAGACCGATGATGTACTTGCCAAACCTGCTATGCAGGCCGATCAGATTATAATATAGATTTTCTTTTTTTTTGGCTGTGGAGCTAATAGAACACAGCATGATTCTATATATCTACGGTACCAGTATGTTGACATTTATGCCTGAGCTTTATACTTCATCCTACTCTATAAATAGCTGATCTACAAGCTGGCTTGTTGGGTAGTTACAGTAGGCAACGGGGGAGTCGTTCATTCTAATGGCATATTACGGCTTCGCACAGCAGAAGTCTGCTCAGATAACCCAGGAATTCTGCATAATGTCAATAAAGCCTATGCACACCAGCCATATTAGAAAGAAATTATTATTTCACAGGTGTTACTGTATGATACTTAAAGGTTCCTTTATGTTTGTTATAGCAAAGTTGTTTATTGTAGCAAAGGGGCCAATTGGGACCCCCTCATGGAACGATAATGGTCCCTTATCCACACTTTGAGACCTACTGGGGCGGCAGAGTTTCCAGTTAGCCAACATGTACAATATCAGCACCGTGACTCTTGTTTCACTAGAATGGAGCAGAGCCTTAAATAGTATTAACAAGTGAGGAAGAGGCCCACTTTCTTTTCAATATGGCTGCTGTACATATAGCCTATTCAGTTTGTAGATCTGCGCTATCTTCAGCGTACGATAAGATATAAACCAGGCTTTAGTGATACTCTTTTAGTCAGCTAAGGATGTGTATGTGGGTACATAGTCTGGTCTTTACCATGAGAACTCTTGTATAATAATGGTACATTTTGGGGTCAGTAAGGTATAACTCTATAAGGGCAGTGGTTCTCAGGCCAGTGTGTTCTGGATCATGTCCCACCTTCCAAAATCTCGGTCCACCCATCTGACCACTTAACATGGGTGGTCCATTTTCAGAGCTATGTTCTGGGCTTGTATCAATGTAACTTTAAGTTCTATTTATCCACGATCTCTAAAAGTCATGTTTATTTTTATTTTTTATGTTTTTTTTGGTGTTTTTTTTTACATTTATATTAGGTTATCATACAAATATTATTTTTGCCAATTATTTGGGGGCCGAACAGGACGGTTGAGAATCGCTGCTCTACGGTACACTGTCAGCTCATTGGTGTCGGTTTTGCACCTTCAACCATCCTGGTCCCATCCAGCGTTTGCACATTGCTAAGCATGGGGGGTAGAGGTACTTAACTGGGACGAATCTGATGATGATGAGAATATTGAAACTGTATATGAATCTAGCAGTCTGTATTTTGATACTTGAATGAGTTTTGCTTTTATAGATATCTATATATATGTATATGTATGTATGTACGTATGTTTCTGTTTTTTTGTTTTTGGGGAGGGGGGGTCACATTTGTGGAGAGAGAAAAGGACTTGTATGTCTTATAAAGTTTGACATATCATTATTAAAATACCCTGTGATTAAAAAAGAAACAATGGACTGAGGATATATGACTCAATAGGGACCTCACAACAGATTAAAAAAAGAAAAGAGGAAAAAAAAAAGATTGTAAATAATCTTGGGCTTCCAGTCTTTTTTTATGATTATTTTTCATAATTGTAAAACTAATAAATGACACAATTAGAACGCTTGCTTATTGTGCTTCTTTATTTATCAGAATTATTGTAGTGTGGAATCAATCACTTTAACCTAATTTGGACGTATACAGTAGATAGATAGTAGTGAGATACGACACTATTGTTTTTAAAGAATTATTGAAAACTTCCATTTCCAGACACTGTGGGTCCATAATATGCTGTATTAGTATACATACCACATTGTGCTGAATATAAGACAACCATGGTTATGAAGTTGTAAGACAACACCCATTTTACAAGACTCATTTGTGTAAAAAGAAACATTGAATATCAAATAATATAATCCCCAAATATAAGACGGCTATTTCCATTGTGGAAAAAAAAACACTCATATATTCAGGCCAATAAGATAATAGACTATTTTCAATTAAAACATTGTAACTGTGACCACTAGAGTGTACTATAGCTACTGATTTCACACTGATTCACACTGAGCAGTCAGTGAGCACTCAGCTCCATTACACAGCTGTGTGTCCATAC
Organism: Benthosema pterotum; assembly: GCA_039105355.1. NCBI lineage: Eukaryota > Metazoa > Chordata > Actinopteri > Myctophiformes > Myctophidae > Benthosema > Benthosema pterotum. The sequence continues at coordinate 35,943,678 of CM076968.1, forward strand.
TTCGTATGTACTGTACTGTATGTGTCCCTATAGGTCAGGGGTTGGCAACCCAAGATGTTGAAAGAGCCATTTTCGACTCAAAATTAAATTCAAAATCTGTCTGGAGCCGCATTTTATTTTATTTTATTTTTCCATTTGCACACTCTCAGAAAAAAAGGTCCTCAAAGAAAAATCATTAACATGGTGAAACACAACCTTTCTTCAGAAATGGAGTTTCTAAAGTTTTACAGAACTCCATTTCTAGTCCACACAACATCTCTAAGGTATATTAAAACCCTTTCAGGCCGGGAATCCATATTTGGATTCTGTACAGTATGTACAGTATTCCATAATTAACTTTATTTGATGCTGAAATATGAATATTTCAGGTTTTTCAAAAACCTTAGGTCAGGCCTAAATGGATTAATGACATAGTAAACTGAGTAAACCTTTGAAAATGGGTGGTTCAGATTGAAAGCTCCACCTCTGATAACTGCTGGGCTTTTTTGACATGGCCAAGTGCTACTTTAACTGGCAACTGTCAGACAGCGCAACCCGCGTTTTGGGTGACTGAAATGTTTATATTATTTTGGTGCAGATCACCCCAGTGTGTGTATGTAATAATGCTACAGCTACTGAGCCACTAGGGCTGTGTTCTAGAGCCGCATGCGGCTCCTGAGCCACAGGTTGCTGACCCCTGCTATAGGTCGAAGTGTCTGAACCTCAATAGGGACTTTAAGATCACACTCCCTGCAATATCGACACAACGAGGAAGTTTGCGCGCTCCCTCGCAGTCCCCACAGAAACAATGCCGACGGGGTCCACCCCTTCAGTTCCACTGGTTTCTCTGATTTCCATGGTGACGCTTCTCGGCAGCGTCACCATGGAATCCATGTTGTTAACAAGACGCCAAAAGCTGCATTTTGCCATCGGAGGACAGGCTCCAACACTGCAAAGTTTATATATCGAGCACAGAGTCATTAACTGGTGCTGCTGCATGTTGCACCTATCCAAAACACTCTATTGTCTTCATTTTGACTGATACCTGTGCATTCATACTCTAAACGGGCCTGCCCCAAAGTTATTTGTGGAGCATGCCCGACAGGCACGGTTTCATTCACAGGCCCTGCCCTACCTGGGCCCTCATCAAACCCTGTCCACTGCCTCAGCTTTCACCCTTAGATCTCCATTTCTGGAGCTGACCTAACTTCTGACATTCCATATGTTGATCAGACCTCACCAACTTACAAACCCTGGGCCTGTACACACAAGACACGCTCCATATATGGCTAGTTGTGCGTATATGGAGCCCTCAGACATCTTAGTGGTGCTAGTTTCTCGACACAATCCCTGTGGTGGTGTAGAACACAAGTGCCAAATTTGAAGTCGGAGGGGAAAATGGTTGAGTTACATAGACAATATAGAATGCACCAAATGGAATTGCTTAATTGCTAGTCCTGCAATGTAATTGTAATTGAAGCAAGTCTTGCATTGTAATTGAATTCATATTCTGGCTGGTTTTGGGTTATAGGCCTATAGTAAATGCATTATTTTTAAGTGTTTCATCTGGACATCTGAATCATCAAAGCTGGAGTTTTCTATTTGCAGATCAGTGTCATATATATATATATATTATTCAGTCTAAACCCCGCCCACTTTACCGGAATTGATTGGTTCTCCAAAGGAATGGGCGGTTCAGCTGTTCCCTGATTTGACAAATCGGTGCGTCTCACCTGTAGCTGGAGTTTTCACCAGAGCCATCTTCTAATATAAGATTTGCGATATTGAGGGGTCAGAAACTGGGCGCTCGAGCAAGGTACATGCAAAGTAGCCTACAATCCAGGACTTGTCCCTATTTGTGGTCCCCATTCTCAATAGAAGTACATGTAGAAGAGCCGCCATTGGACCATCCCCATGAAGTGAACGGAGTTTGCATAACTATGTCTATATTCTATACGGCTCAGGTTTACACCTGCTGATCACTCTCTCACACACGCAGCAGCCAGTCACACGGACATGTCTACATTATAGACAGCCAGAATGATAGACTGACAAGACCGCAACATTATGCATGGGAACTTCTATGGACTGAGTTCTGAAATCAGAACATTTTACTTTGTTTTCATGGTCATTTTTACTTTTTGCGGTGGAATAACAAACACGCCTGCTGCTGGAGTCTTCCCTGGTACGTTTGAAGTCTGTGTCTGTCTGTCTTGTTCTTGTCTGTCAGCGATTTAAGTAGCAGTCTACCGGATAGTTAAATTAAAATGAAATTAAGATTGAAGTGAAGCGGCTGCTTGTTATTGTATGGATTGTATTGTATGTATTTGTCGCGCCGGCCGACTGTTTCCCAGGCTTGCGGTAAAAAAATAATAATAATACGGCATCAGCGCTCCATGCTATTTCGCACAGTTGTAAGCAACAGCCTACTTCAGCTTGTTCATCATTTTCAACAAGGCAGATTACAGTGCCAGTCCGTGTGTCCGTGAATGGAAGTATATTAGCTCTGATAAGTTTTAACAGTCATGTTTCAAGCATAGTAAGTATAATCTCAACTACAAAAGTGAGCAACTACCCAGGGGGTGGGTTGTAGTGAAAGTGACTCAGCCAGGTTGGTAACCTCAGCCCCATATGGTTTCAATGGTAACAGGTCAACTCACACATTTTACTCTTGTGTGAGTTGACTTCTCCTTTCTGAAATCAACTCACACAAAAACGTTGACATAATGTGAATTGAACAGACATCAAGTGACTTGTGTGAGCTGTCCTCAGCTTTTGCGTGTCTTGTCTCTATAGATCCTCAAGACAACTCACCTCACTCACCTCTCCATCAGTCAACTCACACATTGCCATTGAGGTGAAGACAACTCTCAAAAAAATGTAAGTTGACCGGTATTCGTTTCAATCAGAGATGAGAGCCTTTCAGACAGGGAGAGAAAAACATATGCATTATCACAGAGATTCCACCATGCCCTTCGGTGATGAACACAAAATTGCCCAGTATTTTTTTTTAAATGAATGGAAATAAAAAGGCCAGAATTAACCAGAATTGAAGTCTAAAATCAGATGCAATGAACTATAGATGGGTGTTTTTTCGACCCCATGTGTGAAAGGCCCTGTACAGACCCATAAGGACCCATTGGTTACTAATTATGATTAGCTGGGTACCCCCTGGAACCATGAGGACTCACTTTGGGAACCACTATCCTACAGTAAAGAAAATGTTACATAGCCTCAGTCTAAAGGCTATACTTTTATGGTCAACTTTAGACTGCGTTTCAGAGTTAAATTAACATTGGTAACTTGTACAAGATAAATTGGGACCCATACAGTAGATAGAAATGCCTTTAAATGGGGATGTGTGGGTCCGCATGCAAATGGATGTCGATTTGTGGGTCCTTGGCATGAAATAGTTTGGGAACCACTGCTGTAGGCCATGGTGTAATGGATTACCACAATGTGGCATCACAGTGGTCACAAATATTTGTGCATGAACCATTGCCAATAGCATTCTTATTAGACGGTCTAACAGAGTGCCAAGCTAAACATTAATCTATGAAATATTTGCACAGCATATGGTTTCAAAACCAACCTTTGTTTACTGTTAATCATTAAACCTCTTCTATCTCACTGGCCTCTCTCTCTCTGACACATATTTTTACTTTTTTTCTGGACACTCACAATGGAGTCCTTTATAGACTTAGACTTCCATTGGAGCCAGGCCACATCTATTCCTGGATGTGCCTGTCCAGTTCTCACACACTGACTCTGCCCATGTTAATTGAAATGTCCCTTATCACTACAATCTTGATTCTGGGATTTGCCTGTTGGCCTAATGCCAAGTCAATGAAGTCATATACCTGCAGTGGTGGACAGTAACAAAGTGGGCTACTATTTACAAGAGTATATTTTTAGGCTATATTTTACTTGGGTATTTGTATGTTTCGGTCCACTGTATTTGAAAGGCAAATTTTATTTTACATTTGAATCCAATACATTTATAGGAAGGAAAAAGTAGGCTACGTTTTGAGTTCTATTAATGACTTTATTAGCCAAGCCATACAGTATAGTTTGAATATTTCAGTAAAGCCTTTGAATTGATATATTTACAAACATTATATTTAAAACTATGGACTTTTGAATAACCTACTTAAGTGTTGTCAGCCACAAAGTTTTCAGGCTGACACATATAACATTTTGATTGAACTCGGGACCCCCATAGGATCGTATTTGAGTTGCATTACATTTTGTTTGATTTTATTGCACAGATATTGTGAAAATATCTGGTGTGAGCTTGTACATCAATTTTCAAATCTTATTTGAGAGGTTTTTTGTATAGTAGCCTATAGTAGATTACTTTTATTAATTTGATTACTTTTGATCCAGCAATGATGTTTTAAATGTAATTTATTTTCTTTCCTTCGTTTTCCTAGAACTCAGGTAGAGAGAGAGGGAGAGGCAGAGGGAGAGACAGGGAGAGGGAGAGGGAGGGAGAGAGAGAGAGGGAGAGACAGAGAGAGGGAGAGGCAGAGGGAGAGACAGGGAGAGGGAGAGGGAGGGAGAGAGAGAGAGGGAGAGACAGAGAGAGGGAGAGACAGAGAGAGGGAGAGGCAGAGGGAGAGACAGGGAGAGGGAGAGGGAGGGAGAGAGAGAGAGGGAGAGACAGAGAGAGGGAGAGACAGAGGGAGAGACAGAGAGGGAGAGACAGAGAGAGCACTTTAGCAGAATTAATGAACAGCTGTCATTATTAAATATGAAAGCAGGAAAAGTGACATTCCTATCATTATTAAACCTAGTGTGAGTGACTGCATCCTTTACACAAGACTAATTAATTACAATCTTGTAAACAGGTGTGTGTGTGTGTGTGTGTGTGTGTGTGTGTGTGTGTGTGTGTGTGTGTGTGTGTGTGTGTGTGTGTGTGTGTGTGTGTGTGTGTGTGTGTGTGTGTGTGTGTGTGTGTGTGTGTGTGTGTGTGTGTGTGTGTGTGTGTGTGTGTGTTGCATTGTGTCCCCCATTAAAACACCTTCCCTGCTTTATATTACTTATTAAATATATTTCATCATACCGAGCATACATACAAAAACATGGATTAAACAATGCAAACATCTCAGGTGTCTTATCTACAATCTACATTCAAATAACTCATCTAACTCGCGAATGGGAGCCAAACTGTAATTTTTAAAAAGTAATTTGTTGTGAGCTTGTCTGCAGTTTGTGAAATGGAGCTTAAAGTGGCATACAGTATGTACAAAATAATGAAATGTAATGTTGTCTGGCAGTGTGCCGCACATGTTCGAGAAATAAATTCCTGCCTGCGCAAGGCATTTTGGGTGTTGTAGATCTACATTTTTTTACAATAGTTCTCAGAGTCAGAACAGGGTATTTATTCATCCACGGCCACAGATGACTTATAACCACGGATACGTTTTAACCGGCAACACATTTTTTTTTAAATAATAACATAAAAAAGTCCTGTCACACAAATATTGGACACCTCTGGAGACCCCCTGTTGAAGAGCCCAGGTGGCGTAGAGTAGTGACAGGATCAGGTTGCTGGGTTTTGAAGGTCATCTGAAGGCTGTTGTTTCCAGGGGAGGGACAGGTACTGTAATTAGACTTTTAGAGTTGCTTTAAAATAAGGAAGATGTTCATGTCATTTTAGGGATTATTTGGGGTCACAACTGACACCTGGCAGTTCGTGTGAGTCACAAAGAACAATTGTCGATCAAAAAGCTCACATCACACCGCAGCAAGAGAAGTTGTGAGCTTATATGTTGAATATTTTCACTTTCAAGAACAGTTTAATTATACAGATATTCCACTATAATTCCTGGTGACTATATTTTATGTATTACCAATGTTTTGTTCCTTCATACTGTCAATTAACAGATGTAAGAGATGATTTATTCTTGATAAATTGCATCTCCATGTCAATCAAAGAAAATTGCTCACAACACGCAAATGTGCTATTTGTCGGCTCTAGGCTTGCAGTTAAAAATTAGTATAAAAATGCCTTTCATAAAATCGTCCTAAAAATAAATCCTCCTCACAAGAAGTATTGAAATAAAAACCTGTGTGCATGTCAACTGTCTACAGTATCAACACACCAGTATTGTGGTTGAGCTGCCTGGTTGTCAACACTAAGCTGTTAAAGTCAACAACACAGCAGCTCTTCTCAAAGCCGGGGGAACTCGGGGAAGTTGACGTCTCCCAGCTCAACCGATAAAACCATGACTTCTTCCTCTATAAAACCCTGGCTTCTTCCTCTAGTCTAGATGTAGGATCTACAACACTGATAACTGGTGGAGATTAAACCAGTGGCTTTGTATTCAGCTGCAGTATAATCCCTCTGTGTTGCTCTTCAACTCATTAAAGGGAATAGGTCACTGGCGAAATGACTTTCCCCCCTATCAATTACTCACCCTATAAAGACGTTTTTGTGTTTGTTTTTGTTGAATTCCTGATCCTATATTCCAATATTGAAATAATTTAAAAGTCATTAGGAGGTCTCTTTTAACAAGAGCCAAACTATTGAAAACATTCCCATGACACCTGAACAGAGTTGTTTTGGACTTGGTGACGTTTTTGTTTAGCTATATATCGCCAAAAGTCGGCCATGAATGATTCAGGTAAATGAGACGGGATATGAATATCCGATTCGGAATACAAATTGAATTTGCATTGTATTCATTCAGCAGACAAACCCTAATACAGCGTGTGAAATCAGAGTAAGCAGAGTAAACCTGAGCCATTACGACAACAAACAAAGTACACATAAGTAGAGTGCAGAGAGAACAATGTACAATGTAGTAAGTGCCTCACAGAAACTAGGATACCAGGTGAACAATAAAACTGAATCCGACTAAACAGCTTTTGGAGAGTAATGGACGGAGTCCAGACGATGCTTGTTGACATTCACACATTCTGTGCTGTCGATACTGCCTAAAATGTTGGTCTGTGCCAGACTATGCCATACAAATACCACATGCTTTATCACATGATGACGCAGTATTGCACAAGTGTTTTATAGTCTTATTGTACAATATACTGTACAATATTTTTTAACTAACCTGCACTCTAACTATTATGAATGGTATTTATTCCTGCGTCAGTAGTTCTTAAACATTTAATGTCAAGGACCTCCATAACTCTTGAGTGTTCAAATGAAATAAATCGGACCCGTATATGCGTTCATTTGGTTCCATTTATACATTCACAGTACACTTCTCCGGCCCTCAAGGAACCTAAATGTCCCTGTCCTGGACCCCACTTTGAGAACAATGTCCTAGATTTGTTTTTCTTCTACACACGTAATCGTGTTCTACACACGGAATCGTATGTCACTGATATGCAAGTTATGGGTATTGGAAGGAAACGTTGTTATCAATACATCTCTACTTTCAACTAAGTGTCTGTTCAGCTTGAATGACTGCTTTTGACCTGTGACTCTTCCCTCTACATGGTGCACCTGTTTCACACATTTCTTTACATATTATAGACCTACTGTATATGTAAGTGAAGTTTTGAAAAGGTGACAAATGTAGCCTACAGGTAGCAAAATGGAATTGCTCTGTGATGACATTATGTGGTCAGTGTAGTTATACACTTATTTGACCTTATTGACAAAAATGTTTACTGGTGATTATGCAGCTGATGTGGAGTATACAGTATAGCTATACAAGCTGGTAGAAAAGAAGACATCTATAAAATATTTGTGTATTTTACCCTTGCATGCTAGCAATAAGATTGCTAAAAAGTAGCCTACATTATTTTCAGTATGTTGAATTATCAAAGTTATTTTTGCTCATCCGTGTCTGCATCAACATCCGCCTTTGCTTACACTCTTAATCCTTGCAGTAGTACTTCTGGCACTAGGTTTCAACTGTCTATGTTAAATTCCTGTATAATAATGGAATTTCACACTTGGCCAACATTATGTTGAGAGGCAGGACGTTGACAACACGGATGGCTGCATGTCTGCTGTGCCCTGACATTAGTTGACATTTGCTGGAAGCTGTCATGTTTCACTTCCACAACACTTCACTTGTGTTTGGTACACATTACATCATGGATACCATTGTTAAACCAATTATATTAGTCATGCAGTGTCAGGTACAGTATGAAGGAGGTTAAACCATTGACATTCTTGTGAGTCGCAGGTCAGTCATGAAGGAGGCTTGCTTTTGAATGACTAAAATGAACATTACAACATTGGCATACAATAGAATCCAGATCACAAGTTTGACACTTTATGGTTCTGTTTTTAGAGTCCTAGTAGACCATGGCAGACAGACTCACAGTACCTTGCAGAGCCTATTGTCATAGTTTGTATTAGATTTTCTTTGTTGTGTTAAAATTCTTAATACTACTTAACTTGTACTTAAATTGCCACTTCATGTTGTTTTTTTTTTACCTTGTTGAGATAAAAATCTTAAACTAATCTCAAACTCCCGGTTATCTTCTGGGGACCCCCAAAAATCATTAGCCCTCGGCGTCCCAACACATGGGATTATTGATTTTCCCATGTCTTGTCTGGAAAAAAAGCTAAATCCTTAACCATTTAATGACATTTTTTATTATAGCATCTACTTGAAAAAAAAAAAAAAAAACTAATTTATAAGCAAACAAATGTACACATCTTTCTACATTCATTACCATAACCTAATTACACCCTAGTGACAAACATAACTTGTATTACAATAAACATGCAAGCAAATATAAAACGTTGTGAACTTGTAGTTCTGCTATTTTGGAGGAAGATGTTTAAAAACATACTATGTATTGGGAAAAACTGACTGCAATATTTCCACCACCAATGTTGTCAGTCAAATAATGATCTATGTTGTCAGCTGCTCTAAAACGATCAAACAGAATATCTGGGATTAAATTAAATCTTTAATGTATGTCAGTTCATGCTGTGACTGCTGTGATAATCAGTCACAACAAGAACTGACATAATCAGTGATATTACATTATAGATTGTCCACTGCTAGAGTTATACTGTGGTATAACGTATAATGGTTCCCACCTGCAAAGCTGAAATGCAGTACAGTCCCATGACACAGGGTTTTTATGAGCTGTTTTACGCATGGTCTATTTGTCAGCACAGTGCATAACAGGAGTACAGGTGTGTCAGAAATATTAAGGTTATGCTATTATTGTACTGCATTATTGTTCCCTGGAGGAACAGCCAGGTGTTCGTGACAGATGACAGATGAGAATGAAACGGGTTAGATTTAATGCCTCGTTTAATAACAGACCTAGCAAGCGCACAATGTTTTGAAGACGTGCCTAAACTCACCTAAGCGCCCTATAAACAAAATACAAGGGCACTTATAGGGCACTTATGTATTTCTTAAACTGCTAACAATAGGCATCCAGAGCATTGCAATAGCTGCATTTGTACATTTACAATGTACATTTAAAGCCAGCGGTCATCATTGCCATGCTGGCTTGTGGTTGACATTTTTGCCAATTAATTTAAATATCCAGTAGCCAAGTGACCCTTGCAGGTCTGTATCTCTTATCTCTTGCATGCAAATGTAACCAAATGGACCTGTATGCTGGATCAACTTTGGTTATGCATGTGTATACTTTCAGAGATATGCGGGTCCTTGAAAATCAGAATCACTGTCCTAGTGGACTCATATTTAATATGACATACATAGTGTGATAGTCAACTTCATATTTTGGAAGAAAACCTAGACTTGACATTCAATAATTGGACTTTATGATCAAAATAAGATCATAATGGTGTCATTGTAAAAAAAACTAAATTCCCACAGGTGAGGCAAAGTCCTTCCACGGACACATTTTGTCCATGTATAGGCAAAACGATGAGACTCTACTACTGTAAAAGTAAAAGTTGTATCAAAGCCTCAGTACAGTATATCACTTCTAATGATTATTACACCGTCTGGTGCTGCTGAGTAATCTCACACTCTGTAAAGATTTAATCCTTGTGAAATCCTTGTCAAATGAGAACAAAGCTTCCTCTCTTGCAGGTGTGTGGGTGTAATCTGATTCTACACCATGACATTCTTAGTGTTAATGTCGCTCCAGGCAAGACATGCTTATTTTGTAAAACACATTTTAAAAGCGAGGCAATTTACATAATAAAGTAATAAAAAGGAAGGAAATTCCTAATCGGTCCACAGAGCAAAAAATACATAGGCCTAATATATAAGGACATTGGAATTAATGTAATCTAAAATAAGTTGGGTTCTAGATACAGTATGTAGAGCATAAAAACTGAATGCTATTTCTCCATATTTAGATCTAAAGGTTCGCAAAGCACTGCCCTAGGGGGAGAGCTTTTGCCTCATATATCAGCCAAGTCTATGCACATTTAGGGCTCCATTTTCGTTACCGCTAAACCCCTTATCCCTTAACTTCCTTGCCTTTTTAAACTTTATAAAAAATGTTTTTTCAGTAGTTCAAATGGCCAGTCTACAAGCTCACAACATGTTAATAGATTGACATGTTGAAATATTCCAAAAAGTGTTTCAAAATAGTAAAAAAGAAATAAGAGTTTTGGGATGAGGGGTTTATCCCTATGTTTGATTAGAGCACAAAATGTGCCCAATATACAATATATAAATACATTGTAACTTTTTGTTTTATACAACCATATACTGCGGGAAGCGATACACACTTGCCCGAATATGCATGCGCACCCAGATGCACGCACAGACATTTCTGCCTGGCTTATGGTAATCTCGCTCACTGCGTTTGCACTAATAAAAGGTGGAAGCGGGTGCATTTCGAGTGTGTGACACACTCACTCACTGCCTGGCTTTCATAGTATATGGCTCACTGTCTTTGCAATAACTTGACTTAACTCTCTGTTTGCCATAACTTTTTTTCTCATTTATTACAGTTTATGGTTGAGTCCCCTCCCACACCGATATTAATCCAATCAAAGAGGTCCCCTGAAGCCAGGGTCCCACCCCTTCCCCCCATGTGCAAAGCTTTGGGCGATGCCGAAGAGTGACACGTGGCCAGGCGGTGTTGCCATGGAAACCCTGAGCAATATGGATAGCGCAGGGAGTTGTGACAGTGTGATCAGCGCCAACTCTGCATGTGTGAGTGTTCTGAACTACCTTACCCATGGTGTGTGTCACAAAAAACTGCATGTAAAGTAATCAATAAGCTATACTATAGAAAGTTGTCAATCATTAACCAAATTGGCAATTACCGTAAATATTATGAGGAAGAGGTAAAAGCATGAACAGATTAAAAAAGATCCAATACATTGATTACCAGGATTTTAGGGTTCATAGCCTGAAAAGGTAGAGAACCAATTCAATGTAGGATGAAAGCTACTGGCGAGGAGCAGCAGTCTGCAAAGAGAGCCATTCACAATTCACAACCATTCATGCTATGTTATTTTTGCTTTTTTTGGACATGACTTTTCCACCTGATGTGGAGCATTTGTTTTAGAGAACCTCAGCTCACAAGAAGCTCTGTGTGTGTGTGTGTGTGTTTTGTGTGAGACAGAGTGATGACAGTCTGGAGTATCTATCGCCAGAGGAGAGGGCGTGTCTCATCTTCCTGGAGGAGACCATCGAGAGTCTGGAGTTGGAAGAGGACAGTGGACTGTCCAATGACGAGCTGGATGGAGGACGGCACTGCGAAACAACACCGCAGCAACTGTCTGTAGCCGGTGACATTGAGACAACACCCCAGCACCTGTCTGTAGCCAGTGACATTGAGACAACACCCCAGCAACAGTCTGTACCCAGTGACATTGAGACAACACCCCAGCAACTGTCTGTAGCCAGTGACATTGAGACAACACCCCAGCAACTGTCTATACCCAGTGACATTGAGACAACACCCCAGCAACCATCCGTACCCAGCGACATTGAAACAACTCCACAGCAATCGTGTATACCCAGTGACACTGAAACAACACCCCAGCAACTGCCTGTACCCAATGACGTTGAAGCAACTCCCCAGCAATTGTCTGTATCCAGTGACATTGAAACAACACCCCAACAATCCAGCATAACACATGGTAAATATCACTTTACTTCAACACACAGCCACAACAACATCCCATCTGTACTAAATTACATAAAAACGTGGTAAATATCAATAATCATCCCTATGTTCAGGAAGTGGCCGTCTGTTTGTCATTTATGATAAGCAGCAAGCCATATAAGGTTTGATATATTAGGATAAATTTGCACGACTGTAAAGATAAGACGAAAGCACCTTTTGCTGTGTGAGGGCGTAATGTATTTACTTTAGATAAGAAAATGTCCCCTGGCTTATCAGTTTTCAATAAAACCCCCACTGGTGTCTTTGTTCCCAGATTCACAGATTTTCCAACACGATGAAACTGGCAGGGACGAGAAGTCCTTCCTCAGTGGTGGCATTCCAACGCCATTCCTCCTGGCCAACAGTCTTCCAGAAAATGCCTTGCCGGACATTGCCGAACCCGAAACGCCTGACCAGCCAACAGTTTCTGCGTTATCCATCGAAAACAATGCTCAACACCATGCTCCTCCCCAAGAATATGCAGATCCACAGAGTTCAAAAGCTGCAAAAGCTCCAACAACGGCTGGTGACACAACAAATCAAATGTCTCCAGACCTCAAGACTCAATATGCAGATCCAGCTACTGATACCAGAACCCCTTCACCAGCTGCTACATCCACCACGTCGGACTCAGACACCAGTGCCGTTGACACAGATGAGGGAACAGAGAACCATCCCACAGATGTTCAACCTGGTGGCCACTGCACGGGGTCTTCTGAGATGGACCTGGGTCTGATCCCTCCGCCGTCAGACTTCATGGACGAGCCCATTGCATCTCAGCCGGAGTCAGAGCACCAAAAGGACCAGGAGCTCCCTGATTGTGTAAGGACTTCACAAAGAAGCTCAATCACGCCCACGGATATGGAGGACTCAGGCGGGCAAGCCATGAAGATACCTTCTCCTGTGAGTTCTCCTGTTCCTCCAGATCCTCCCTCCAAACCTCATGTTGAAGTTCCTGCCAGTGCACCATCGTCTCCTCCTGAGAGGCCACAGCCCGTCCCTCCTCTCGAGGCTGTGGAGATCAAAAGCCCACCCGCTGTGGCCCCCAAACCCAAGAAGCTGCCCTCCAACATAATCCTCAAGTCCCACAAGCCCCCCGGCTCCAATGGGACGGTTGGCACGCCGACCCAGCCTGTCTCCTCTTCCAGTGACAGGTTGATACTTGACCCACAGAGGGTTCGCATGGAAGCCCTCCGGAAGCTGGGCCTTCTAAAGAGCGAGGAGAGAGCCCCGGGCCCCCCTGTCCTTAGCCCCACCCCTAAGAACCTGCCCCCTGGCTCCAGGAAGTCCTGGGCGGCACCTAGCACTCCTCTGAGCCCTCCTTATATCCCCACCTCCACTCCGTCTCCACTTCCTGTCCCAACAATAAACCCACCATCTGCTTCGCTTCCGGTCCCATCTCAGGCACCAGAGACTATTCCGCCCCCAGCAGTGGAAGCATCTTTGGCAGATTCCTCTGGAGTCCGAGACGCCAACATCCTCCCTGCACCTGCCGCATTCAGCGACACTGTTGAACCTTTGACTTCGCCCACAGACCCACCTTCTATCAGGGATGTCTCAGGGAGTGCTGGAAGTGACGCTCTAGTCCCCGCCCTTCCTCCCGTCTCACCCAAGAACAAATCTGCCACTCTGGAGCGCACAGGCATGAGCGGCTACATGGCTAGCCAAAAGTCTGGTTCTACCGATGGAGGTGCCACAGACACCCAGCGCAGCCTGAGCGAGGTACGGAACACTCGGGCACGCCCCGCCTCCCTCGGCAATGGGAAAGACTTCTCAGTAGCCCAGGGGGGACTCCAGGGGTCCCTGCCCGCCGCCAACCCAAGCCCCCACCTCGCTGGAGACCCCCAGAAGCTGCCCCGCTCCCACGGCATCAGTGTGGTCATATCTCCACGGGCCAAGAATGGAGAGGATCGCCGTGAGGCGCTCAAGAAGCTGGGACTGCTCCGAGACTGAGCGCCGTACTTGGCAGAGAAATTCTGAGAGTTGAAGTAGCTCTGAACCAATTTTCAGGTTTATATTCATGTAATTGGCCCTCACTAATGCTCATTATGGCAACATTTCTGTCTACACACTCGTCTTTCTTGTGGCCAGTTCACAAACCTGCCTATGAGTGACACTGTCAATTGTGTTTAACAGATAATAGAAAGTATAGCATTTGTCTTTGGAAAGTTAACATGCCATTGTTCTGGCATTGGAAATGATGAAAGAAAAAGGTTGAAATACTGTTTTGAAATGAAAACACTAGTAGAGAGCCCTAAGGAACTCTGGTAAATAATGTATAATTGGGTTTCAATGACAGAGAGGTTACAGTAACGGTACTGTACATGGATGATTTATGAAGGACTGCAATGAAGAAGATTTTGTACATAATTTGTAATTTAGGAATACTGTCTGATAGGATCACAGTCACAGTTTCCCTCTGATTTGTTACTAGTGCCAGTGGTTCTCAATGTGAGGCTCAGTTACCACCAGGGGGTCCACATACAGCCTCATGGGTCACTGAAACTCTGCAATCTAGGGAACCTACCCTTTGCTTTTACCTCTGGGAGCATCACCTTTTGTGTGTAGACTGTAGAAAGTAACTTGGTTTCTTACTACACTTCTCCTGGCTGCATCCATTTAATCCTACTAACAACAACACTATACTGTACATGTTTAGGGCAGTGTTGTTAGTGGAATTCGTCTCGAGAGATTAATGAGTTAACTCGCCTTGTGAAATTGTGCTACCGGTCTGTACACTTAAGTGTACATAATGAACCAAATGGACCCTTGCAGGTATGTACATGACTCTTGAGAGTGCACAACCTCAGAGTTAAATCAACTATTTATGATTTTGCAGTGTGTTTGTGACGCAGAGTTGCAGTGGACTAATAGATAGGATATTTCATTATATATCCAGTTCTGCTTTTCTTTTGTTTCTTTTACACACATATTTCAGCAAAGCTGCATGTGAATGGATACTCCTGAACCTCCCTCCTCTTTGTTGTAAATTAAACTCTACAATGTGTTCAGGTCTCACATTACTGCCTCCATGTACAAGTAATCTGTAGTGTAAACAAACACCATCTGCTTGGGCTACAGCCACAGTTCTTTGAAATATATTGAATTTTTTTGGGGGGAAACAAATGGATAATTTGGTAATATAATTAACATAACTCTTCTCTTGGCACAGAACCTTTTTGAGATGCAGGTCCGTGGCCACTGCATTCTTTTGTGGTAGTCCTTGACTTGAAAATGTTTGAGAACTACTAATTATAGAGATGGGCCGGTCCGCAGGGGGGAGTTGTCGTCCAACTGGTGACGTGAATACAAGGTGGAGATCCTGGCTGGCCCTCCCTGCCAAGGTCCACTCAAGTCCCAAAAATGTTGAAGGTGTGGTCAATACAAAGTTTGCTATATAGAACATCAAATGGATGTGGTCAAATAAGTAAAGTGTGAAGAAAATAAATAGGAAGGCCTTTATTTCAACAGAGAGGGTAAAGTGTGTTGCTCCAGGTTAATACAAGTACTTTACTTCTTGGGATAACTGGTATAGAGTGTTGTTGGTAAAATAAAATAAAAAAAAAGAAAAAAAATAAAAAAAAAAATGCCGGTCTACAAGCTCACAGGTTCTGCACCTTCAAATTTCTCTTTTAAATTATTAGTTTCTATGCCTCAAAGTCTTTACTTCTGCTTTTTCAGTTCTCTTTATTTGTTGTTTCACTTCTGTTATCTATGGTAATGTAATCACTCCCTATTGCTTCTACTTCCCTAAACTGTGGTAAAATATGTATATACTGTATATAATTAATAATAATAATAATAATAATATATAATAATAAAATAATGAAAACCCTGTCTTAATTTGTACCATACTCCAGTGGTTCTCGCCCCATGGGCAGGCCCACTGGTGCACCACACTAGTCTAGAACATTAATATTAAAAAGTGAGACCATTAAATAAATATGACCTTATGCTCTCAATTCTATTGACTGAAGGTGAAACTCATTTGATTCACTGGTCATTAATGTAACCGGTCCACCATACACCCTACCTAAGTACAGTTATCTGGTATATGTACTCAGGTACTGTCCACTAGGCCTGCAGGCAGTATACTCTGTAGGTGATAAGAATCTGAACCATGTGGTCTGAATGTTTTCAGCTGAGTGACGCACATGTCAGCCTGGGTGACGTAGTCACACCACAGAGAGCCAACATGCAACAACCAGAAGAAAAACAACATGGGCTGTTTGGAAAGGATGTACAGTGACTGCTACAAGTGAAGTCATCTCATTTGGAATATCATTTGTTTCCTCCATTTAGTATGCTGGGGGAAAGCAAGCAGCTTATGCACATTTTGTATTGCTATACAAGCTTGTAGAACTGCTATTTTGTGTTATGTGTGCAGTTAAGGTATAAAATAATCACACCTTTAAACCTGTCTTCAAAATGACTAATGCCGTCCTAAATCATACTGTAATCCACATGCAGACATACCGTAGATGTTTTATTTGTGTGTAGAATCATCAGAATGTTACTGTGAAATCATGTTAATTTAATTGATATGAGGAAGTCTGTGCGATTCTTGTGTGCATGAATGTGTGTGCATGTGTTGTGCGTGAATGAGTGTGTGCGTGTGTGCGTGCGTGTGTGTGTGTGTGTGTGCGTAAATGAGTGTGTGTGTGTGTGTGTGTGCGTGTGTGTGTGTGTGTGTGTGTGTGTGTGTGTCATATTAAATGACAGTGGCAGCTAGGGCAGGCAGTGTGTTTTTATCTGATGTGACGTACACTGATGGTGGGTGAACTGGTGGGACCGGTTCTGTCACCTCCTGGTTTAACCCTTTATAAACATCTTTGAAAACGCTATACTGTATTAAAAAATCACTATACTTCTAAATGCTTTCATGTCAACGAACCCCCCAAAATTGATATGGGTGCCCAGACAACACTTTATGAAATGTACTCTTACAGGTATGTAACTCTGAGAGTGCACAATTGAAACCAAATTTGGTCCATTTGCACCCTCTCAATTATCGTCTGTTTCTGGTGAAAACAGCTTGCATGCTGCATTATAACATGGGTTCAATTCCCGCTAGGGATGCTGTGGGTGCTGGTGGCTTGTCCGCTCCACCGCATCATCAGTTCCCATACCCAAGGTTGGTGAAAGGGCCTTTCTCTGTGGAGTTTGCATGTTCTCCCCGTGTCCCCTAGGGTAGGTCACTAGGTAGGCCCACCCTCACAAAAATATATGCAGTAATGCTGGGCTCTAAACTGCCTACTGCCTAGCTGAGGCACCTGATGGAGGGCACAGGAACTGTTTGGAATAACGTGCTCCTTCCTCGCGGCATGTAAAGTAACGAAGTACAAGTACTTCGCTACTGTACTTAAGTACATTTTTTGAGAATTTGTACTTTTATTTATATTTTTCTTTCCGTGAATTTTTACTTTTACTTCGTTTCATTTTTGAGCAAAAAATCGTACTTTTTATCCGCTACATTAAAATTAGAGCGTTCGTTACTCGCTACATTTTCCGCGCAAAATATACGATAAATGCCGGCTTTATCCCGTTTATAAAGTCATCGTCTTCCCTCGGTCATTCACACCCACACAGAGAAGCGTCCGTGCTGCGCCGCCTCTCTCTCTCTTTCTGTCTCTGTCTCTGTCTCTCTCTCCCTCTCTCTCTCTCGCTCGCACTCACACACGCGTGTGTGTGTCGGCATTTTGGACCAGCTCGTCATCACAGCTTTCTGTGTTGTAGAACACAAACACAGATCGTTTCGGGAAAGTTACACGACTGACCCACGCAGGTGATGGCAATATAATAATAAGATAAGTCCTGCCGTGGACTGCACGAAAAACTATATCCTCGATCTCCAGGCTTAGATCTGCGCTGTGACGAAAAACGGAGTCATCTAGTAGAAGAGTTGTGATATTCAGGGAAAACTCGCGCCAACCCATAGACTCCAACAATGCATTACATAATTCCCGGTTGTCAGTATTTCTCAATGACTCTATGTATGATATGAGTCTCTGATGAAAATGCAGGTCGAACCGGGCGCTAGTTAAAATTGTTAAATTGTTTCAGCTTTCTTCATCTAAGTGTTTTAAAAATGTCATCAACATTTGCCCAGTGCACAGCCTACTGCAGCCTTGCAGCCTTGCAGTCCTTGCTACTGAAATGACCGATTATTTATAAAGAGAACATCCTATCACTGAACATAGGCTACATCTTGGGGTGACAAAATCACAGCTTGTCCTAAGAGTATAGTGGGTGAGGTGTGAAGGGCTAATAGGCCTATGGTGTCTGTTTTGTTTAACAATAGCTTTCCCAATTCAGGGACCTCTACTAATATGCATTTGACTGGACTGTATGTAAACACAAGCATTGTCCTAACACAGACAGTAAATGCCATTGATGAATGGCCAATTAGTATAACCCAAATATTTAAAGCACAGTTTTGAGTATGAAGTGTAACATGTAAATTTTGAAGGCGAACATTAAAGACAAATTAAGGAGTGGGGACAGAAATGGCTCTAAATATCATTTTGTATGATGATAATGATAAGAGCGCCCCTCACTTCTGGGTATGGGGTTTTATGCATATTCTGTAGGGGTTCTGTAATTTAATGCCATTGGTGTAGACAGTGGTGTACACTATTTCTATATTGCAACATTTTAAATAATTTAAGACACTTTTGACAGGCTTTTTTGTAGGAAAAAGCATCTTGTACTTTTTACTTGTACTTTTGTACTTTTGTACTTAAGTACATTTTAACACCCTGTACTTTTGATACTTAAGTACATTTAATTTGAGGTACTTTTGTACTTTTACTTAAGTAATTGTCTTAATGGGCACTTTGTACTTTTACTTAAGTAACTTTCAAGTGGAAAATCTGTACTTTTACTTAAGTAATATATTTTTGTACTTTTTCCACCTCTGCTCCTTCCTCGCGCCATGTCCAACCATGAAAACTCCCTCCTATCACATGCAAAGAAGGCAGCTTGGACTCCTCATGCATTGAAGGAAGCATGAAGTCAGTCCGCTGCCTCCCCAGGTTGGTGGAGGGTGTATAGAGCCAAGGATCACATTTGGAATTGGATGGGTGATAAAAATGGGTTACAAAATAAAATGAAATGAATTTAAGAAACTGCAAAAACACTAGCTGGGATTCCTGTATTGCTATTGTGTTACATTTATTGATGGAAACAGGTAAGGAGCTGTATCTCTTTGAAATAGCTAGGTCTACAGGGCCTTGCAAACTGAGGGCCCTGGAGATTAAAGTGATATTTCACTTTCAGAAAAACTTTTATTGATTTTATCATCCACTCAGACACCCCTGACCAGAGATGGGATATACAATACTAAGGTGTTTGCCTCTAGGGGCGCTAGAGCCCAGCTCTCACTGTTATTCTGGTTGTGTTGTTGCTCATCTCTTCCTGTTTACATTGTGGTCCAGTAAAGTTTGCCGACCTGTGAGTAGTAGTCCTTTATTCATAAGCACTGAGCAGTACAGTTAGTGTATAACTGGTGCTAGGTATCCAGCAGCTTGATGTTGTGTCATGGTCTTCGTATTTGGAGATCCAGTTGATTAAGGTATGTTGATGTCAGAATGACATGTAGCATGTTTGGCTGATTGGTGACTCTTATTCAAAACAATTGGATTAAGTTCTAAAAGATGCTGACAGATTGTGTAGTTCAGTAGTTGTAGCCTACTTCCCTTTTTCAGGGATGCGGGTGCAAAAGTAATATAAAAAGGTTATGTAATATATTGCATGTACCTTTGCGTCAAAGTAATAAGTAGTTTATTACTTTCCTAAGTAATATTTTCATGGTAACTGATATTGTCACCATGTGAGGGAATGGTGGATTTTCAATAATAAAATAATAATATAAAATATAAAATATAATATAAAAATAAAAATATAAAAATATAAAATAATATAATAATTGAAAACAGTAAATGAAAAAGCACTTCCCCTTCACATACAGTATTAGGATGACAATATCAGTAAACCATAACAAAGACAGGTGTTTTGGTGAACCTGTCATGTTTAAAATGGAGTATGAAGTTATAATGGGTTTGTATGGGAAGGGGGTGGGCTAGCTAAAATCTATGTCAAATATCGGAATACTGAATAAGTATTGAAAGAACTGTCTGGTGTATTCACATGAGCCTGAGTAGATGATATAATGGCCAAACATTTTTTATCCCTTTCGCTTCAGTAAGTTATCCATTTCTTGCTTCTACGTGTTAGGCCTCATATAATGCAAATATCATCTCCATCCATATTACAACTTTATTTAGGATTAAAAATGAATGCCTTGCTTCTGTTATACTACACTGTTAAATGGACTTTTATCTTTAGAGCAGTTTATGCAATTTGCTTGCATAACAAGTATATGGATTATGTTATTTGATTTCAAACAAGACTATGGACAATGGACATTAATGTTTGTGGCAGTCACCTTGCTGATATAAATACTGTACATCTTGTAATAATTTAATTTAATGCCAGAAACTTGAGCGAAAGGCGAGAGCTCTGCCAACTGAGATACACACAATGTGAGTGTACACACAATGGGTGTGATTGTTGATCCCAAATAGCAATCAGGTGATATTTTGGTGCAGGTACCAAGCCCACAGCCCAGGCTTTAGGGGCTTCAGTCTGGGCACGCCTGGTGGAAAATTGCGGCGCCTCACAGCCATGTCAGAACTCCGAGCTCTGATATAATGATTATCCCGTCCTCCTGATCTTAAACATTTGATTCTGGTTGTGGAATGTTGGTGTTCACAGTGTGTGGGGGTGTGGTACACCTGGCGAGGCACGCACGGTATGTCTGGAATGACTGAATCACTGGCTGTCTATAATGCATGTGCTGTTCAACCTGCCTGTTCCTTTGTTTCGAAATGTATTTTAGTAAGAAATAAAACATGGAACATGCAAAACACATCATAGTGCTGGGAGGTCGCGACCCATGGTGACAATAGGCCTATAAATTATTGGCGAACCCAGTGAGTGACATTACTTTGTAAACCAGGCAAAAATCTCTGTCCAAGTAAAGTGGCATTAGTCATCACTGATGCAATACTGAAAGCAGTTGCAGGACGAAAGTAACTAGTAATATTAGTAGAAGTAACTGTAATATTATTACAGTTTTGTAGGACATAATCTCGTCATTACTTTTACAGAGAAAAGTAATATTATTACTGTAACATTATTTTATATTACTCGTTACAAGCATCTCTGGTCACAAATATTTGTTAAATATTTGCTATAAATGTATTTTTACTTGAGCATTTTGAATACTAGACTTTTACTAGCCTCAGAGTATTTCTACATTGGAGAATTTGATACTTAAAAAGTAAAAATACCTTTTACATCACTGCCAAAATATATGAATGATGATTCTGTGACTGCTTTGAACCTGTATGTGTATTATTTTGAAGCCAGTAGAGGGCAGTGCTGTATCATTTTGGATTGTTTTGCACTGTATCATTGTGACTGTTTCCAGCATAGGCACCCTAAATGTAATAAATGCTATTCATGTTTTGCACATTCATCAAGGTAGGCTTTAAACTGTCAACCAACCTTTTGAATAGTGGAAGTTGATGAAATTACACATTCCTTACTGATCACTCGAGACAGAGAGAAACATTTGAAAAATAACATCTGGTCACTAGTGGTTGCACAATGCACATTTGTCATTTTTACACCATCTATGGTGGATTTTTATGAAGCTATTTAATTCAAGCTTTCACTGCAGCTACAATTTCTGAGAGTTCAACATTGTTTAATGCAAATAGGAATCCTGTTCAGTGGCGCGCACAGACATTTAGAGGGGTGGGTGCTCAAGTGAAAAAAGGGCACCTTGTGCGGTGTGTGGAAGCAATTTATAGATTTCGGGCCATAAATCATATAGGCCTATTATTATTTTTGTTTTGTATTGAAGTCGCCACATACTGTAGCCTGACCTCAGTCTGAATTGTCATTTCCTTTCACTTTGTAGTATTTTTGAGGTGGCATTTCAGGGCTGGAGACAGGCTACACGTACTGTACACAAAACAAAAATAAAATTAACTTTCAGCACATTGCTGTCCAGAGGGCAAACGGCCCTCTATCTGTGCACGTCTCTTTTCCCGTTGAATGTTTGGGCTATCAAGATTCTTCTTTGTGTCCATTCAGACTCCGTAATCACTCCCGTATAACTTCCAGGTACAATGATGTCATGCGCATACCCTCAATTATTGGACTGTTAGTATTGGTGACGTTGAAGATGTTTCAAACAAAGCATCATGATAAAACCTTGCGAAACATACCGTAACTAACACATGGGAAGTTCAAAGGATATGAACCACTCATGGACCAGGCTTCCTGCTGCCCAGATGTCTACTCTGGACACAGCTTGGGCCGCGTTACACTAGAGGGGTCTTCAACATTATTTAGGCCAATGGAGACCCCTGTACAGTATGTCATATAACATTATGTTGCAGATAAAACCTTTCGCTGTTCTACACCGACCACTCTCTACCCATAGGGTTCCTGGGCCTACTGTTTAATACCCTCCATTTGTTGTAGTGTCTACACCAAATGAATTTTCTGAGGATTATTACTGTCAACTAAACATTTAATATGTGTATTTTCTGAGGATTATTACTGTCAACTAAAAATGTAATATATGTGTGGCTTTATCATTTTCTGCAGACAGCCAAGAGCAGAGTAAATATAGATAGAAAGGCTGTATGGACTAATGTTTCTCTGAGGCAAAATGTCCTTCTATGTAAAAGTTAACTTTCCTCCTTATGTGTGAGAAAGGGAACTAATTCTGTTTTAAGAGCTCTCTCCTTGGCGATAACGCACAGCAATAAATGAGGAGTAAGTGAATGACTAATGCAATTTTCCCTTATAATCCATTTGGATAGTGTAGCGGTAGACTGAAGTCATTTACAGGCCTATACTGTAGAATCATGTTGGTCATTTGTTCCTCGCTAATAAGAATATAGTACTTCAAATGGACCGTTTTATGTCAAATATGGATTCTCAGTTAGATTTGCTACAGTGTATTTTCTTACCTCTTCTTGACATGTTTTCCCTATGCCCCTTTTCATCATCAACTAAAACATTTTAGCTTTGCACAAAAAAAATGATACTCACTTCCTTACACCTGTCACCTTCACAGGTCCATGTCTGCTTATTTATCACACTGCAGGGGCATGCATTTATTGTGGAAAGGGCTTAAATCTCCTAAATCCTGACAGTTTTCTGATGCAAGATCAGTGGTCTTCAAATGTTTTCAGTTTCCACTCAAATTCATAATTGATTTTCCAATTTCCAAGGTCTGCATGGCTGAGAGAATACAAACTGAATCTGAACTGAATCGGTTCCCAACTGGTGGAAAAGGTGCCAAAGTGCCCTTAGCCCCATGACTCTGAGTGTACAAAATGGTTCTTTTTGAGGTATTATGGGGGGGTCCTTGAAATTAAAACGTTTGAGAACCACTGCACACTAACTGAAATAGAATCTTATTTAGTATCAACTGAACTGGTACCTGTGAAGAAGTAGGATGAGTTATTCTGTGAGCACATTATGGATATGAAGATGAGGTTGAAAAAGGTTGAAGTGCTCCTTTAAGCCTGAGTAGAAATCCAATAGCATGAAATAGTGATTTCTCAACATTCTCAGCGGCAGCTAGCAGCACAGCTTGACTTCTTGTTTTATTTAGACTTGTGGGCTGTGGAATAATCCTGTGCTACTTTCATCCCAGCCTGCCTCCTGTGTGGGATGCTGCCTGCCTCACTCCTCATCACGTCTTTGTGCTCGCTGGCAGCGTTGCCAGATTGTACAAGGAATAAGCAAAATATTACATGAAATGACCACATGAGCACTTCAAAACTGCACTACACCGGCCCTTAGAAAATTACCGAAATGCAAGTATGCAATGCTGCGAACAATGTACTGCATATGAAAAGAGGGTCACTGGTACAAAATATTTTTTATCCTGTGGACAATTTCAACGTCCTTGACATGAAAAGGAGCTAAAAAAATACATGCACATTCAACCCGTATTAGGGCAGGTGCCGAGCAGTAAACCGTCGAAATACTGGTAAAGAAGAGCTCGCACACTGAGCCTCTAAGGGCTCAGATGCTGAACTGGTACCTTCTATTGCACCATAAAGTTGAGTGACGTTTCGAGCACAATACTCAGACAGGTCCTTGACATGAAAATGTACGTATATAGAACCACTGAATTGTCTAAACAACATTTAGGAAGTATGCTCCAAATAAATTAATCGAACCCCCAAACTCGAGTCCACATTTGCTCATTGGAAGCAGACATGGCAACAGCTACTGGATGGGTAAGCTGTCCTTTCAGCTTTCTGCACATTCTATTTATTTCTCATGATCCACTGTGGATTGAATGTTACATATTAATTTATTTACCCACACTTCTAGAGATACACCAGTTGTGTACACTACACTTTGGCTAGATTCACATTTAATTCACAAATTAAAAAAGAGCCACAGAGCTTGTATTATAGCCTACAGTATTTGATGCAAAGGTTTATTTATTTATTTATTTTGCTTTATTTTTTTAATACAACACAACCAAGGACCCAGAAAAAAGAGAAAAGTCTACCTCAGGGTTTGAAACTCATTTGTGTGACCTTCAATTTTGGTGTGAACAACGTCTCTTTCTATATTTACTGTATTTATATACCTGCTAACTGTTAATAATGTTGATATACCATTAGTACACTTTGCCTACAGCTTACAATTACAATTTAGCCATCCATACTAAACACACAGACCAATCCCAGTGAGGCCAAACAACACCTTAAAGTCCTTTTTGGGGGATAATTTATTCTGCATGTTACTCTTATTGTTCAGAAAATGTGATCAATAAGCATCAACAGCTGTCGACACACTGAGACTAACAAACCATTGAGGAGCTGTTTTCCTGACCTTGACATGATGACTGAATGTTGGTACTCATCCTGGACAAAGTCCTGCATCTTGTGTTTGTTTACGAAAGTGACTGATGTGTCAAAGTGACGCTATTCCCTTTAGACATACCGTTGACTCTCACACTATTAAAAGGTGCTCTCTCTGGCTGAACAGTCAGTTGAATAAGTTGGATCCTTGCCTCACTTCTGTTTTGTCTTTGAAACAGTGTTAAATGCACAGCCTTGTATGTCATATGAGCACAGATTGGCTGAGCATGTAACGTGATCATGTACAGCAGTGGTTTTCAACCTTTTTGATACCAGGGGCCACTATTTATTCAGAATTTGAGCCACGGACCACCATTTGATGGCATTTTAGCCCCACAGACCTTTTCTGCTTTTGTCCATAATTGCAGGCTGGATTTTGGAAACAAAACAGGCAAAACAAAAATGAACAAATTGACCAATAATCTTCTACATTCTCTAATTGTGTATAGAAGAGTTACATCTGGTAAACCAACTCTCCATCATTTAGCCCGGGGACCACCTGGAAACTTTCCCAAGGACCACTGGTGGTCCCTGGACCACCGGTTGAAAACCACTGGTGTACAGTATAATCATCACTTCACACAAATGTGAAATTATATTTTTTGTACTGTTGAAATTTCATTTTGTCAATATGTAGAGGTAGAGCAGTATATGTACAACCATGGCAGGAGGCTCCGCCAGGGGCGGATGTAACATTTCACAATTGGGGGGCAGAAGAAAATGGTAAGGGGGCGGCTTCATCACAGCCGCCACATACCTTTTCCAGTAGTGTTTCAAATACTTTTAAACATAATCACTGAAATATGCCAACATGCCATCATGTTTGGTGGGGCAGTCTGGGCATTTAGGTGGGCATTGACCCCCCCCCCCCCCATGCCTATGCCTAGATCCGCCCCTGGGCTCCGCCCTCACTGGTCATTGTGTTGTTCTCCAGGCCACATCCCACCAGGCTCTGCTCCTCTGTTCATTATGTTGGACTAGAGACAGTCCACCAGGCCAGGAGACAGAGGTTTCATTCACAATAATGTAGTCTTTACATTTGGGTCCCAGAGAGAAAGAGAAATTCCTCTTCTGGATCTGGAGATGTAAAAGGTTTTGGGGAACCTCTACATTAAATTACTATTGGTTGCATCTGTGTGTGTGTGTGTGTGTGTGTGTGTGTGTGTGTGTGTGTGTGTGTGTGTGTGTGTGTGTGTGTGTGTGTGTGTGTGTGTGTGTGTGTGTGTGTGTGTGTGTGTGTGTGTGTGTGCGTGCGCGCGCGTGCGTGCGTGCATGCATGTGTGTGTCCATGAGTGTGTGTCCATGAGTGTGTGTATGTGTGTGTGTGTGTGTGTGTGTGTGTGTGTGTGTGTGTGTGTGTGTGCGTGTGTGTGTGCGCACGCGTGTGTGCATGTGTTCAACTCCATTCATCCAGCTTGATGTGTCATCTCAGGAGAAGCGATTTGCTTTGTTCCTTTCAGAGGAAATGACTCACACACACATGTGCGCGCGCACACGCACACAAACACACACATGCACAGTCCACAATGGACTGGGCGAGATATAAAATGACAGTAAGAAAGTGCAATTCAAATACGATGTATTATTAAGTGTCTATTATATATAATGTTGTGTCTGTACTGTATAGGCCTACACATCATCTACTGTATGTAGCTGCTCTGCCATCAGCCTGGATTATGAGGTCCTGTCTGTCTGTCTGTCTGTCTGTCATTCGACCACATTCATGTATAGCAGTGGTTTTCAACCGGTGTTCCTGGGAACCACAAGTGGTCCTTGAGAGGGCTCCAGGTGGTCCCCAGGCCAAATGATGGAGAGTTTGTTAACCAGATGTAACTCTTTGAGAGCAGAACTATAGAATGTACTGTAGATGTATGATCATTTTGGTCTGTATGTTTGACTGTTTTTTTTTCCTCCAAAATCCATGATGGTATTGTGGACAAAAACAAAATAAATCTTTAGTTTTGGCTCTGTAGGGCTAAAATGTCATCAAATGGTGGTCCGCGGCTCAAACTCTGAATAAATAGTGGGCCCTGGTTTCAAAAAGGATGAAAAACACTGATGTATAGGAATCAAGGAGCATCTGTGTCAAATTTGAATGAACAAAGTGCACCAAAACTCAACACAACCTTGCAGATTTTTGGGTTGTCGATTTGCCACCCCCCCCCCCCCCCCCCCCCCCCCCCCCCCCCCCCCCCCCCCCCATGTAGTAACCCTGACTATGTCCTAGGCCTAGGGCATCCCGGAACCCCTCTTGAGTACCCCTGCTTGTACCTTTTCACACTTATTCTCTCTCTCCCTCTCTCTCGATAACTCTCTCTCTCTCTCTCTCTCTCTCTCATAGTGCCAGAGCAGTGGGTTGTGGTCAGGGGGGAGTGGGGGTCATTCCTGGGGTGAGGCCACAGTGTTCCTCTGGGATGCCAGCCCTGACCACTAGCGCCCCCCGCAGGCACCCTGTGGTGTGGTGCGACCAGGGCACCCTGCTGGGCCTGTGGTGGGGCGGTAACTCACCATGACCATGCCCCCCACGGTGTGTGTGTGTGTGTGCGTGTGTGCGTGTGTGTGTATCCGGGTGTTCTTGGGTCTTGGGTATTGCTATTCTTATGAGGGCCAAATGTCCCAGAAGTATAGTATAATTATGAAATATGGATGCACTTTCCTGGTTCTCCTAGACAAATGGTTGTTTCTATGTTTGACAGATTTGGGAAAAATAATCTACACGTTCATAATGTCAACAAGTTGAACTATTTTTAAAACAAATATTAATGTATGTATCTAAAAGGTTTAGAAGTTGGTGTTAGAGTTATGCCTGGTAACCCATGTGAGTTTGTAGCTTTCAGAGGGGCATTTGATAGTGTCCTAAAATCTGTGGCAGTGTGCGGGTGTGCGTGCCTGAGGGACTGTGTGTGTGTGTGTGTGTGTGTGTGTGTGTGTGTGTGTGTGTGTGTGTGTGTGTGTGTGTTGTGTGTGTGTGTGTGTGTGTGTGTGTGTGTGTGTGTGTGTGTGTGTGTGTGTGTGTGTGCGTGTGGAGGTATACAGTATGTCAGCAGGGATGCATTAGATGTCAGGATAAAACAAAGTAAATAAGGACTTGGGGGTTGGTGTCCCTGCCTCCCATACCACCATCTGGATGGTGTGTGTACGTGTGTATGTGCGTACATGCGTGCATGTGCGTTTGCAGCTCATTAACATGCTATAAGCTTTACCCACAGAAGATGCATGCAGCCATCTTGCATCCATCTTTTGCATCCATCTTACATCAATCTTGCAGTAGTTCCTCACCGGCTGCCACAGGCTATATGTCACTCTTTGTCCAGGAGGAGAAATAAATTGAGAAAGTGTAACAAAACTTGTGTTGTGCTATTATGTTTTAGGCTACTGTACCCATCTGGCCTGACTAAAAAGAAGGGAAGAAATATAGATTTGTGTGTAAAGGTAGGATAAAGTGAGCCTTAATGATGGTGGCCTACCTCTTGACCTGAGACGATTCTACAAATGCCTATTCCCTTGTTCAAGGACCCCCACATTGATATATACAGTAGTTGACCATGTATTTGGCCACATATGCTGTGATTGGTTTAGAAACATCTATGTTTCTCAACAAGTCATAGCATCCCGTCCCTTCCGGCTATGGGATGTTAGAATCTCAATTACTGCACCTGTGTGCAGCAGAGCTACTGTTTGTTTACAAGCGAATGTTTTCAGATATACATATTTTAGCATGCTGATTAGATTACACGCTTAAAATGAATAATACACTGTCTGAATGTCATCTTGAATGAGATTCAAAACAGAGCTATGACATTAAAAGTCATGTATCTATGTCATCATGCAACATGTTTTTGTTCACAGGAATTCATTCAAATTGA
The DNA here is from genome assembly GCA_039105355.1 of Benthosema pterotum. NCBI lineage: Eukaryota > Metazoa > Chordata > Actinopteri > Myctophiformes > Myctophidae > Benthosema > Benthosema pterotum. Next base: position 35,972,539 of record CM076968.1, read on the forward strand.
CTTTACATGGACTAAATTTTGATCTAAAAATACTGGAGAATGGAAATGTTGTCATTGTTTTGACATTATAGGTACACCCACATGATGACCAGGATTTTCTCTTAGCGTGTGAAAAATTAATTTGAACACACCTTTAAAAAAGTAACTGCCATCAAGTTATTAGTGGCTCTGTGTTGTTTTGTTTGTTTGATGGAGATCCCCTGAAACCAAAAGGCTGCTGGTACGACTCACTAATATGCAAATAATAGATCAGAAATATGCAAATTGTGTGATAACACCTCCATGAATAAGTGTGGGAAAAGAATGAAGCTTGCACTGTATTAGCCTCTGTCATTTGTGACTAAATTAGTGTCCTATACTTCATCTTACCATGGTGTCACATAAAAGCAGCAAAAATGGCAGATAAACAGCATACCTACAGTACAAGCTGAAAATGCGTCACATGCCTGATAAGTCATAACAAACCAACTTAAGAGTTTGGTGGCCGTGTGAGATGCTATAGGCTTTATGGAGTTGTGTAATTCTTATGAATTAACCATTCCCCTTTGGGTGAACTACTCCTTTAGATTCCCCCTAAGGAGTTGGCAGTGTACAAAAGTCACAGAGCTACTGTGTCACATTCCTCCAATTCACTTATTGTTTTCAGGAAATGTCTTGCGGTTTGTGTCGGGCTGTCTGTGGAAAAAAACAAAAAAACGAAACAAAAACATCTGTAACGTCCACCTGCTAAGAAAACCCTTGGCGTCTTATCACTTAAATTAATCAGATTGTGTTGACGCCTTTATGTTTGCGTTTCTACTTATGGGCATATTTCTATATGCTGTAATTATCTCGCCTCCTGCTCATCTTCCTCTCCTCCTCCTCCCCCTGCGTGTTATTTTGTTCAATCAAACATAATTAGATTCTGGCACCCAGGCTGATTGGAGATAACAACTCTATAGTCACTGCCAAGATGAGCAATGAGGAATTCTGGAAAATATGCTTTGGCACTTCTGATTAAAAAAAGAAAGAAAAAACAAACAAACTATGATTCATTTCACACAAAGCCAGACTTATTTTGTATCCACACAGACTATCCATATAAAACATCCTGTACATGCTTTTAAATTGATTAAATACTTTTTACGAATATAAGAATATACATTTCTTATCTCGGGCGCCGTGGAGGAACTACATAGGGCCCTATTTTGCGTGTCTTAAGTACTTGTGACTTAACTAAAACCTCTCAAAAGAGCTAAACAGCATTGGCCACACTTCCAGGTCTTAAGTTAAGTTTTAACTGCAGGTATCCTGACGGTGAGTAGTCACTAGCCAGTTCCATTTGCCAAGCCTCACAGTTGTCTTTCTCTTCCTAGGTGTTCCCTACTCTACTGCAGGCAGCAGTGGCTCACTGGGGTAGAGTAAAGCCAGATGGGAATCGTGAGGTTCACAGTTAGATTCTGGACTCCCTACAGAGTTGGTGTCAAAGTGTCTTTGAGGAAGACGCTGAACAATTAGCCCTTCACTAAGTCCCTCCCCAATCCGTCCTTGTCCAATACGCACACAACAGTTGCTAAACTATTTGGATTGACATTACTGACTAAACCCTGCTCCAAAGGGTGGGGTTTTGAGAAGGGCTAATTGCTGCTGATGTGCAGGTTGGTGCAGCTTTTTGTGCAGAAAAGCCCCCCCAAAAAATCCCAAGGCACTTGTTTCCATTTTGATAGGCCATTGCGTATACCCTATAATATTATTAATTGACTGGAGTCCCCCGGGGGCCTGGATTTGGCTCCCCAAATTGTATATTGGTGTAGAGTGATATAGCCGATCTCTGCTGATCTTACAAGTTCAACAAGCATGAAAGTAGAAGGAAGGAAAGAAAGAAAGAAAGAAAGAAAGAAAGAAAGAAAGAAAGGAAGAAACAGAAAGAAAGGAAGAATTGTGAGCTTGTAGATCGGACTGGCGTGGTAGATTAAACTATAAGTCAGTGATGTTCATGCCAGGAGAGATGTTAAGGTCCGCTAGAGGCTTGGTTGGCGCGGTTAAAATGTTTCCCAACAGAATCAAATCAAAAGTAGTTTATTTTAGATTTTTACGGAAGATAAGACAGGCTTTATAGACAAGGTTATTACCATAAAGACGATAAGTCACGCACGCACACAGGCAACAATGAAATAACCTTTATAGAGAATCCTTTCCTCTCGCATCCATAAAGGAAGGGAAGGAAAAAAAACATGTAAATCCACAGAGGGAAGCACAGAGTCAGCCGGTTCAGGGTAATTAAAATAACATCCGTCAGGGATATGGAAATACCCCACGTCCCATATCCAAGTCTCTGGGTAATTGTGAGCACTTGTATAACCAAATGAGCTCAGAGTCGCTCACCGATGGGAGTCTGAGGAAGAAGTCAGAACATGGTTTTAGTAAAGTCTCTGCATTAAGTCATGTTGTCCAGGGATGGAACCTGCACGGTTCTACCCAGCTAGTGGCAGGAAAGTAACTAAGTACATTTACTCAAGCAGTCTAATTAAAGGATGACGTCTTACTATTTCAACCTATTTTTCATATGGTTAGACTGATTGATCGTGATGAAATGGTCAAATTAAATTCCACTTAGTTTTACTTAATTAAACAGACCTGAGTGTCTCTTCCCACCACTGCACCGTTCAAGGGGAACAAACACTTTGGGTAATTAAAGAAGGACGAGTGATGAGAGGGCACATCGTCTCTTCCTCATGCATTAAAACAAAGACTTTTTTTTTTCTTCAGCAACAGACACACGGGGGACACCCGGCCCGGGTGATGTTTAATTTATGACCGTCAGCATGAAAATAACTCTGGTTCCCAGGCTGAATGAGGTGGAGCAATGACAGACAGCACATGTAATGTCACGGATCATTCATACATCGTCAAAGTCAAAATCATTATTGAAACTGCATCACCTTTGTTATTTTTCCTCTCCGTAAGCTATTTTTAGTATTTATAGCCCTCAAACTGTGGACCAAGGTCCACAACATCCTGCTGTTGGGCAGAAACCTTCTGTGTCCACATTAATAACCTTTGGTGTTGATTGTTGACTTGATCACTGCTCCCTGGATTAATGCCCTGTACGCCAGGTGTGAATAATCAGTTAATGGTACACCTCACCAGTCACCACCTCTGTGGATTCACACAGTGGCCATTTTGCTCTCACTTCATTGTGGTTTAACAATAAATGCCAACCCGGGTGGCATTTGGAGTAAAATCAATCCTCAAGGGATTTTGCCATAAATATGGGGAATGCTTCCTCTCCCCTACTGGGTACAAGTACCCCTTCCCTGCTGGGCGGGACTTTTCTTTCTTTATGCATGAGTTGGGCGTTATCATCTACTAGAGCCTGAAAACCCATTCTGGCAGCCAGTGCATAGCATGCCTAATGCCTCCAAAATTCTGAGGTATGAATCCTCCTTGTGCCGTTTTTTGTGCTAACTGCTGATAAAGAAAAATTTAGACCATGGCCAGTTAAGAGTCATTACTTAGTATCTTTAGACATACTATACGTACATTTATCTATAATAACACAGATCCAGGGACTGTTTTCACCCCGTGCCCCCTGGGTAGCACTGTAGGTATGAGTTTATGCAAAATGACCACCATGCAATACGGACCTTATTCACACAGCAGCCATTTATGTTAACGGAAAGGTACTAACAAGTTGCAACTTCCCATTACAGCCTATTCATCCTAAAAGAAACATTCTGATTGTATTACACAATATCAAACTTGCCAACAATGCATCATTTTCATAAAAATCCATTGCACACATGCTATTATGAATATGAGCTCCTTTCTGTCCTTGCAGGTGATTATTTTTTAAGGGTTGCAGTTTGTAAGTGCTCATTAGATATCACTCAACATGCCTACCACCTGTTTTGAATTCGCACGTAATGCAGGACATTGCTTTACTGAAAGCAAGTGCTTCCAAACTCTGATGGAAAGATTGCCACGGTCTGAATATGGTCTATGGTGAATTGTGTGGGAAGTATTCTACAACCAGCAGGAGTGCAAGTACCACCACCTTCTAGGGCCAACCAATAATGAGAACTGCTCGCTGCCTTGAACCCCAGCATCCATATTCTGTGTGGATTATTCACCAGAATATATTCAAGGTCACAATGTGTGGCTATTTTGTTGCACACATTTATGTGCAGTGTGAAGGTTGGCATATCAACAAGTATAAAGTCACAACTCAGGTCTGTTTAACTAAGTCTAGAGGTTGTAAAATGGTTAAATGGGGTCAGGGTTGCATGAAAATGTTTGAGAAGCAGCTGATTTATGCAACGTGTTGATGTGAGCCAGACTTGTGGAGCAGTGAACCGCAACCTGCCTTGACTTGTTATGCATCACGTTACAGTGGTAGTGGAAAGTAACCAACTACATGCACTCAAGCGCTGTACTTAAAGGTATAGTTCACCTTGAAATTTTCATTTTTTCATATACACATCATTATACTGTACATCATATGCACACCCACCATTCCTGAGCCAGTAATTTGATGATGAGCTGTGGGTCCCTATGGAGACACGAAGAAGAGATAAAGAAAAACTCCCCATGCTCCGATAGAATTTGAGCCAAATAGCTCACATTCCAGTGGTACCTGATCATCCCAATTAATATCTCTTGGATTCATGTATCATATTTCAAAATTCCTCTACTAAGGATATCCACATTTACCTCTCCACAATCATTACATCTTTTTATGCAACCGTTTACTACTTGTCAGTATTTACCTCCACTGAGGACTTGGGTTAGGATGTTTTTTTTTTCCTCATAAGAGGCTATCAGTCTCAATTCACCCGTGCACACCGAGGCCCACTGTCTCCCGCTGCTTTGCTCTCTCACCAACATGGATGCTAAAAACTCAGCATCCCATCATACACCTGCGCACAGTGTGAAGCTCAACAGCACCACTTTGTCACCTGCTGGTAAACACGCATGCATGTCCGCATACAAAGGGACATACACTGCTGTTCAATGGAGTGGTTACACCACTCAAAAAGTAAGGATGGACACTCTCTTAGTGGCTTGCTTGTTCAAATTGTGCTTCCTTGGACTGAAAAAGACTTCTGTGCAAAGACTACATTTAGCCAGCAGATCCACACACAGAAGCAACTGTCTCAGTGTGGACCAGACCGGTGGTCTGTCAACGCTTCAGAGATCTTCAATCATACATGGAGGTGTCCAGGTGATGTAATCAACTTTATGTCCAGGTGGCCAATGCCATCTGCTCAGGATTCATAATGACTTGGACTTTGTGCAAAGTCACAGAGCACACATTAGCATAATTTAGGAATTATCATAATTTAGTCACATAGGTGAAATTGCAGAGGGTTCCTCTATGAAGCCATATGTTTACATAACAAAACAAAACTAAAAAAAAAAAAAAAGTTTCACTATTTCAATCCATAGCAGCAGTTTATCGGCCACTGGAGTAGTGTAGAATGGTGGTGTTTATTTTGGTATGTCCCATCTATCAAAGCAAACACAGGGCTTAAGTTACATTGCATTGTTCCATTTTGAATTGATTTTTTCAGGCCTGCAAAGCTTGTTATGTATTTTCAATATGGTTGCTGTGCACTGCCACTGATTAACACAGCCCCAAAATGGAACACACCACTGAAACCCAGTCACTTGAAGACCAAGGTACCCTCAACGAGCCGCTTCGACCTCTATCCATCGATTGAATAGACACTTATCAACAGAAATGTTACGATCCAATCGTGCCAGTATAGCAGATATTCAGATACCCGCCGGGCAAGTAGATATTTTGTATTCATTGCATCGGTGGATCACGGATACTACTAGTAGGGCGGGGCGAAGCATAGTTTTACTGAAGTTCTGTTTAGGGTTAGTAACCGCATAAAGCACCGTCTAACCCTAACCCTAGCCTAATCCTAAACCCTAAACATAACCTCAGTAAAACTAGGCTATGCCTACACCTAACCCCAACCCTAAACTTAACCTCAGTAAACTTATGCCTAAACCTAACCTAACCCTAACCATAACTTCAGTAAAACTTCCTTCGCCCCGCCCTACTAGTAGTATCCGTGATCCACCGATGCAATGAATACAAAATATCTACTTGCCCGGCGGGTATCTGAATATCTGCTATACCGGCACGATTGGATCGTAACATTTCTGTTGATAAGTGTCTATTCAATCGATGGATAGAGGTCGAAGCGGGTGCCTCAACCATCCACCAGGCCCTGAATGACCTTGACATCTGGGAAACGAACACAAAATTAAACCCATTGCAAGAAAATGCAAAGTTGTACTGTACTTACTTTATTGTCACGGCATGAGACAGAAACCGGCCTTGCCGCGGATTCTCCATTGATCAAAACATAATGGAAGTGTGTGACACAGTAAACTAAAACTCTGGAAAGAGGCCAGAAATGGGCTAGCAAAATCATACGTGGCTGGAGGTACAGTACATGCTGTCCACACCGTCACATTGTGCACTGTGCCAGAATCTGTTCAAGTCCAACTTCAGCAGCTGCCATGATTTACATGGCCAGCCAAATATAGCCTGAATCAGATCTGAGCCACATCCAAATTGGAATCTGATTTGTTTAAATAAGTCATGTGACCTGTTAGACCAATTGGATTTCAGTCTTGATGAAGCGTTCAGGCTAGATTTAGCTGCCAAAATGATACATCAGTATGAGAGAGAGTGTTGGGTTCCTTCTTGAATGCTAAACAGATTTCTGTAACATCCACAAAAGAATTGATCAGCAGATGGAGATTCTGATGTGCTGAACATTTCCCATTAGTGATCGCATGAATATTCTCCACGCAATCTGACCAATTGATCAAATGGGTGTATACTGCAGAGAATGCTTACAGTATTTAAACTTTTTAATGACCATTCAATCAATTGTGAATGAATTAGTGTGTGTGTGTGTGTGTGTGTGTGCGTGTGCGTGTGCCTGTGCGTGTGCGTGTGCGTGTGCGTGTGCGTGCGTGTGTGTGTGCTGTACACCAAATGCCCCTACAAGTATTTGCCTTATTGTTAACCTCATTCTTGGCATGGCCCCAATCTTCTTCCTCCTCCAGGGCAGCAACATTGCCCTTTTCTACTGATTCATTCAATATTATGGTCACTTCTTCAGGGGCGGATCTAGGCATGGGCAATGCCCCCTAAACGCCCAGACCACCCCACCAAACATGATGGCATGCAAAACAACCCAGGATATTTCAGTGCTTATATTGAAAAGTATTTGAAACACTACTACTGCTACTAACTAACTACAATTGTGACACCATTAAACCAACAGCATTTCATCATTGAAAATGCCCCCCCTATACATCCACCCCTGTACCTCTTCCCAAATAGGCTGCAGGTGTAATGTAGGAAATGGGTGCAGGCACATTGACGCATAAAAATACACCTCCCCCTTTATCATGCAACTCAAGCTGTGGGCGTGGCTTCAGTTCAGGTGGATCTCCACCCATCACCACCCACCAGGCAAACCAGGCATACTTAATGAACTGGTAGGTTGGAATCATAAAAATTACCGTTTAACAAACACTACACTTTTTGGGAAAAAATCTTAATTTTCATATAACATTAACACCTGATGATCATAGGGTAGAAAAAATCATGGCATTTCATCTTTAAGAAAAACAAGTGGCAAGGTCTATGAAAAAATGCCAAAGAGAAGCAGCTATGAGCTAGTTTTTGAAAATAATAGGATTTAGTTTTTGAAAAATGTTTAGAACAAATGTTAGTTTGAAGGAAAAAATGATTCAGCTCTGTGGAATTTTACTGTTCACAATATATTTTGGACATTTTACTGTTCCTCACAAGAAAACATTTGGTTTATTATTACTAAAGGAAGTAATTATTTTGATGTGATATGTCGATTGTCGAAACAAATGCATTGATGCAGTAATGTGTATAATTACACCCCAGTACGTACATAGCCGAGTAGGCTAAGTCTACCCCATCCATGTCCATACAGTATCTTACAAATAAAATACTTCACATGACCAATATCACTGTGCCAGCCCTGCATTTCTCCGTCTCGACTAGACTTGTCACCCTGGCCAGAATCCATGCTTACACAAATACACATAGTGACATCATTACAGTATTAGATAATCAGAAAGCCAGATGACTCCCTTTTTTCCAATGTCATAGCCACTTTAGAGGTTTATTCAATGATTTCACTTAATTCAAATATCACTTTTTTTTTTCTTTATGTTTATGTGAAAATCCTCACTACTATAGTGTGCTGACTATAATGTAGCTCAATAGAGTTCCATGAGCTGGCCTGTGGGCTGCCAGTGCCATGTAGGCCAGGTGTAGCTGAGTATCTCATTTGTAAAGCCTAGGGGAAAATGAACAGGGAATTATTTCCTGGGTCCCTCATCGTTCTGAAAGGAGGTTTGCAACGCTCCATTTAAACGTATGTGTGTGTGCTTAAGCAGGTGGCATTGATTCATTGATTCATTGACTACACATGGTTGGGACTGAGAGAACGGATTAATACCCACAGCCACAGGGACCCCAGGTGGCAGGGCCAGTATTTATTTTTGTTATTATTTTATTTATTTATTTATTTGGGTCTGTTTTCTTTTTTAGGACCTCCTAATGGCTTTTGACACCGTGAACCACCCCACACTGCTTAGCAAGCTAAAAGCAATTGGTTTTGATAGCACATCAGTGAGCTGGATGCAATCCTACCTGGAGGGGAGAGAACAGATGGTGGATGTGAATGTAACCCCCCCCCCCCCCCCCCCCTCCAGTGAGCTGCGGCGTTCTACAAGGAAGCATACTAGGGCCTCTACTGTTCCTAATATGTAAATGACTTGAGATTGGCCTGTGATTGCAAATCGTTCCTGCATGTTCGCTGATGACTCAGCACTGCTGATCTCGCGCAAGAACAAACTGCAAACTTGCGCATTGCGCACAAGTAGGCCATGCCGTACTTACTTGTGTGTGGGCGGAGCGAGCTAATTACTCATCATATTAGCTATAAAGGTCTCTTACATCACAATTACGTCATCACTTAAACTGGCCAATCGCAGCTTTTCAAATTTGTTCTAGTTTGTGCGTGAATTGTACTGTAAGTCTCCATTTCTGTTAATTTAATTCATTCATTCATCTGGATGTAAAATTCTTGAAGGAATACTGAGACTGCAGAGTTGAGAGCATTCGTCCTCTCCTTCTCTCCCCTCTCCTCCCTCTCACCCCCCTTCTCCTCTCCTCGCCTCTCCTCTCCTTTCCTCTCCTCAGGGCCGGATCTAGAGGGGGGCAGGGGTGGGCATAGCCCACCCAAATGTGCATCCTGCCTACCTAATGAAAGGTAATATCAGTGGTTTTCATCAGTGGTCCAGGTGGACAGTGGTTGAGAGAGGTTCAGGTGGTCCCCAGCTGAATGGTGGAAAGTTGGTTAACCAGACGTAACTCTTTGAGAGCGTAAAGGTGAAACCAAATGGACCCTTGCCGGTCCATTTGGTTTCATTTTACCCTCTCAAGAGTTAAAATATTCATCATCTGAATTAAGCAAATTATAAATGGTGGGCCCTGGTATCAAAAAGGTTGAAAACCACTGCTTCCATATGAAACACATTATAGTTTCCCACCCTGCCATTCATCCAGCCCACCCTAGTAGGGCTGGTTAAATCCGGCCCTGCTTCTCCTGCTCCTCACCTCTGTCTTCTCCTCTCCTCTCCTCGACCTACCGGCACACTGAGAACCTCCCCTTTCTACCCATCTGACAACCTCTCTCTCTCTCTCTCTCTCTCTCTCTACACACACACACACACACACACACACACACACACACACACACACACACACACACACACACACACACACACACACACACACACACACACACACACACACACACACACACACACACACACACAGTTTAAATTGACATTGCTGTGTGCAGAGGGGAACATGATCACACAGTCAGTGCTGAGTGCTCCGCTGCTGCTCCTCTCGCTCTCTTCTTCTTGCTGCACTCACACACTCTCTCTCCTTCTCTCTCTATCTTTCTCTGTCTCCCCCCCTTCTCTCTCTCTCTCTTACTCACGCTCGTTCACTCACTCTCTCACTCACACACACACATCCAGTCACTCTCACACACGTTGTCTGTCGGGGTGAAAGCTGCATGCGAGCTGCAGACAGACCTCAATGCTGCTGATCACTGGCTGTAAATACTGGCACACAAGACACAAGGACGCTGTCTCAGACAGACAGACAGACAGACAGTAAAGAGAACTAGTACTACAGTATAAGTCCAGGTTTGTTTGAAGCACAGACAGACAGATCATGTACGCGCACGCAGTGGTCCGCGCCAGTGTTGGATTAGTGGCGTTCTGCCTGGCCGTCTTTGTCCAGCAACCCGCACGCGCCTCGGCGAGCAGAAGCATGCAAGGTAAGTTTTTTTTTCTTCCCCTTATTAATCCCTTTTTTTGCGCGCGTGCGTGTGTGGGCGCGTGCGTGGGTGCTCCTCTCCGTGCGTGTTTATTGGTGTCAAAGGTTGACGAACTTTTTTTTCTCCATATCGATGTTATTTTGTCTACAAGTTTTATGTTCTTCCTTTTTTTTTTAACTTTTCTAAATGCTGACAGCATGCAAGCAGCCAGGGGTTAAAATGGTTAAAGGGGAATTCCCCCCATTTTCATCATTTTATAATATGCCATTAATATACCTTAGAGATGTTGTGTGCAAATGATTTTAAAAAATGTTCCACCGATTCTGTATTTCCTAAAAATGGATGTCTGGGGAAAAAAAACATTACCATGGAGAAATACATCTGATGACCACATCAAGATGTATTTCACCATGTTAATGATTTTTCTTTCAGATCCCTTTTTGAAAATGGGTGGAGTTCCCCTTTAAATTGATTTTTGATCGGTAACTAATATGTTTGAGAGGGAACCCCCTTGCAAGCCCCTAAAGGACCCCTGTGAGTACCCGTCGTCCGACGACCACACTTTGGGAACCTCTGCTACAGTGTGTCTATCTCCCAGCTGTCTCCTGATTGTAAAACGTCACTGTTTGAATGGATCATTATGATCCTCTATTGCTCTGCACATTATCTGACTGCCAGAAGCCTCCTAGAGCCAGTCAGCCTCTCTACTGTCTATAACCTAATGTAATGTTGTGCTTTCTGCACGTTAACAACCATTAATAACCAACTTGATAATTCTATGAGCGTCATAACAAGTAGCAGATCCACAGGCTTGAGTTTCCTCAAGCTTCCACCTGATAGAGGCCTTGCTGTATTGTTTTTGGACTTGGAACTAGAACCTTCACTCTGTGGTCAGTTTAATTGAAAGCAAATCAAAAGAATAACAGGTCACTAACATTAACAGTAGCTACTTAGCCCTTTCATATATAGCCCTACCCTGTACTAGGCTATATGATTTCATTTGAGCGCACTGTATCAGAACCAACTCATTTATTTATTGTCTGTCTATGCCAGTGAACATAACTAAAAAAATGTCATCATAATGAACCAAATGGGCTGCAACAAATGTGAGAAGAACACTTGGTTGTGCAGTTGGCCTATGTATTCATTTCACAGTGCGGTAATATGGGAGTACTAATGTATCACGTTTCATAGTTTCTAGTGTGCTGGTATCAGAATCAGTTTTTATGGAGTGCACTTAATTCTTTATGTTGTCTTGCTGAGCCTGGGCTGCGACTGCCTCTGTTCCTCTCTGACCGGTACAATAACCAAGTGATTCTGATTCTGAAGTGTTCAGTTCAGCAACGTTTCCTGAAAGGAAAACGTTCCGTTGACAGCAGAGTCTTATGTCCTTGTGGTCTTGAAAAAAGGAAACACAAAACAGTTGACTGATCTACAAAAATGGCACATAACCAACCGTGAACAGTTCTGTGCAAAGAAACGTGGTTTTAATGGTAGCAATGGATTGCTGTGTGGGTGAGGCTGTTTGTCACTGTCCAGCACAAAGTATTTGACACTGATCTGTAACCCAAACGGACTCATTCCTTGCCCGTCAGACACACTGACCGTCCTGTTTTCTCACGTTATGTCACTTACATTCACCACTTCCAACCTTGGCATCTCTGCTGTACGTTTGGGCTTGATGGGTAAAACGTTTATAGCAGATCTGCAAGCTCAAAATGCATTTTGAGCTTATGTAGATCTTTTTAAGCTTGTCCATACTTGTTATTTGTACAGAGATTGTACACACTTGCCGTTTTTAAGCTTGTACTGTAGTCGTGGACACTTGGGCTATTTTCTGCTATTCGAGCTTGTAGATGTTATTTTGTTTTAGTTGTTCTGCTGTTTGACCTTCTAGATTCTTCAATTCTTTGTTTGCAATGGGTCATAGTATGATTTATTTCTATATGGTGAGTCTTGACTATAGGTAGATGTGCAGAGAGGACTTTCATCTAAAGCATTTCTTTTTCTTCTTTTTCATTAGTTGTGGAGCTGTCGTACTACATGCCCCTCCATCTCATCTGATCCTCATCACTTATTTATAACAAAAGACCAAAAAAATGCCCCAGCCTCAGAGTTGCCAAAACTATTTGCATGCAGAGACACATCAAGGTTGTGTGTGTGTGTGTGTGTGTGTGTGTGTGTGTGTGTGTGTGTGTGTGTGTGTGTGTGTGTGTGTGTGTGTGTGTGTGTGTGTGTGTGTGTGTGTGTGTGTGTGTGTGTGTGTGTGTGTGTGTGTGTGTGTGTGTGTGTGTGTGTGTGTGTGTGTGTGTGTGTGTGTGTGTGTACTTGCATTCGGTGACGTTCTGCATACACACGCACAAAAAAGGCATCCGTTGAGGCTGCTGAGCCCGACAAGGAAAAGAAGAAGGGGGAGAAAAAAGGAGAGAGGGGGGGGGGGGTGTATTTTGCATCCTGGGTGGTCTTCACCCCCCGCTTGTGGGAAAACCCAATATTTACATTTTGCAATTAGAAGTACTTTTTTCTTGCTTAATTTTCCACAACATCGATTACACAGTGGGCTTGTGGCGTGGAATGTTGCTCCTCAGAGGCAGTGAGTCAAGCACCTGTTTACTGCACTGCTTCCCAAACAGTGGGTTTGGGACCCACCATGAGGGTCATGGACCAATTTTTATGGGTCACACAAGTAAATACCCCCTTCTTGTTTCCTACGTTGAAAATAAAACTTTTTACGGGCCTCTTCACCCCTTTTGGATCCAGAGCATGGAACACGTTTTTGTATTTTATTTTATTTTTAATATATTTTAGTGTTCATGTTCATGAACATGGTCACACCATCAGTGCACTTCCCCTCCTTGTGGAGAGATGAGAGGCTGCATGGGGGTAGTAGGGAAAATAGATAACATTTTCACTAGTTTGAGTCGCAAACGGACATAAAATTTCTCTCTTGGGTCTGGAGCTGAAAGGAATGCGAGAGATGGATTTGTTTTCCAAGGAACAGCAATGTCCCTATGATTGAATACAGAGTTTGTGACTGTTGCTTTGAATTGCATCGAAGTGAAAGGAATAATGTACTGTATGGGGTTGAGAAAGCCCTGCATCAGAAAACTGGGAAGAGGAGGGGTAGACGGAGAGAGAGACGGGGAGAGATGGGGGAGAGATGGAGACAGACACAGACAGACACAGAGAGAGACAGAGAGAGGTGGAGGTAGGGGTGGAGAGACATAGAGATACAGGGGGGAGAAAGAAAGGGAGAACAATGCCAGACGAAAGGGTGAACAATGACTGGACATGAAGGGACACTATTTGTGCTGGTCAATATTTATTCAACACAGATGTTGGCGACAACAAGCCTCTCTTTGTATTCTTCACTGTCAAACTAATCCTATTAATAATCACTGCACAGCAATGTGATACAGATCCTCCTTATGAAGCTAATGACTGCACCGCAATGTGATACCGATCCATTACAAAGCTAATGACCACGATGTGGCTGCGGACATTAGTGGCTGCGGACATTAGTCAATAAAATCCAACCATTGCCAACTATAGAACCATGCTATTCAGTCTAACAATAGTTTGCAGATATTGATCTAATGTTATCATTTAAATTTCTTGCCAATCTTTAAGACCGTACTAGCAAAATCCTCACAGCAAACCAGTGGACTCAGTCCACAGGTTAAGCATGTTCTAAACTACAGTATGTCCCATCTCTGGCTTTGGTTCCAGTCGGCTCATTTATCTATCCGTGTGTAAAAGGGAGGGGGAGAGAGAGACATAGCGATAGTGAAAGAGAGAGTCAGAGAGTGAGAAAGAAGAGGCAGGGGGAGAAATTACTTAGTGAGTATGCTGCAACACGCATAGAATTCACTTTCCCCCAAGAAGTTCCTTCCTATACCAGCGACATGTCGGAACCCAGGCAACAGCTGAGGTCGAGGCTGACATGTTGCTGTCTGTGTTGGTGTAACCTCTGCCCCATTCAGGGCCCAGCCTGGGGGTCTGTTATAGCAGGGAGCCCAGGCCTGGGCATCTGTTGTAGCAGGGACAGTGAGCCCAGGCCAGGGCGTCCGCTGTAGCAGGGATCGCAGGCCTCCGCTGTAGTAGGAGCTCAAGCAAGGCAGGCCAGGACTGCTTAAAGGGGAACTCCACCCATTTTCAACATTTTAACATGTCATTAATATACCTATTAGACCTATTACCTACCTATTACCTATATAGAGATGTTGTGTGGACATGATAAAAAAGTTCCCCCAATACTGTATTTCCTAAAAATGGAGGTCTGAAGAAAATCATTAACATGGTGAAACACATCTTGATGACATCATCAAGATGTATTTCACCATGTTCATGTTTTTTCTTTCAGACCCCCTTTTTCCCGAGAGGGTACAAATGGAACCCGCTAGGGTCCATTTGGTTCACATTTGTACCTCCAAGCCCAGTTCAAGTTAGGCTAAACAGAGGGGCGGTATAGCGACCTCTAAGAGCCACCCAGTTTAGTGTCTTTAGCATGTTGGGACACGGTCGTATAATTCAGTAGGTCATTAGGTAGGTAAGACAGTAGGTTGCTTATCAAGCTGATCTTCCCCTAGTCTGGGAACCGACTGGCACGATTGCATTGGTATAAAGAAAACCCAGAAAATCCTCGATCAGCATGGTCACCTTGTTTTAAGCTTTGTGTCAGTATGTTGATGTGCTTGTAGTTATGTTCAGGTGTAGTGTTAGAGGAGGCTAGTCGTTATAGTAGACCAAAACGACCCGATTAAATTTGCTGACTGTGCGTTAAAACAAATTCACCTCAATGTGCTTGCGGTGTGGTAGGGGGCGGGGGGCTGAGGACGCTCATCAACTGACAAGATCGTCGGTTTGTGACAAGATTGGCACGATAAGCAACACCTACTGGGAATTATCGCTTGATTTTCTGTAGGATCCGCTCATTAGGAGCACGAGTTGTGTCTGTTTTAAAGCTCAGATAACACAGAAGGGGTGTGGCTTAAGCAGTTACAGACTCTCTCTATTTGTCATCTAAAAGAATCTAACACGGTTGGAGTGCTTCTTTTAGCTTGTACTGGCTGTTGTGTTATGAACCCTGGCCAGTGTATGGTACATGGGTGGATGGGTAGGGGATTAGGACCCTTAGGTCAAGCCCTGGCCCTGCGTGGTGTGGCTATTGTGATCAAAGACCCCTCATCAGTGTCTGTGTGGCAAGTGTGGTGCAGATCGGAGCAACGTTGTACCTTACAGGTCTACTCTGCATGTCTGTGACCTCCACCCATCCACCACCAACGACTCCACCCACTGGGATTATATGTACAATAAACCCAGAACAGCAATGCCCCTATGTGTAGTTATGGTCCCTTCACTTACAGGTGTCAATGCCCCTATGTGTATCTGTACCTATTGCTATGTTTAGGGTACCAACAGATTTAAAATACATTGCTTGTTGCTTCTCTCTGCCAACACTGACCAGCACTACTGGTGGGAACGTAGCACCAGTATTATATGAGGCCCCTCTAAAGGGGAGGGCCTTACCATAGAGATGTACCCCCCCCCCAAACCCCGACTCTTCATTAGTTCTCAGCATGACTCGGCAGTGTTTGCTCGCAGTGTTTGCAGTGTTTCTGTTCTTTACACTTTAATGAAGCAGCCATGTTGTCTCTCCTCCTTCCATGTAGTCATATTATAGTTGTTCTCCAGTTGTTATAATCCTGATTTCAATAGCCGTGGCCTCAGTTCCCAGTCCACCCCGCACTGCCTACTTGTACCACCATATCCACTGCAAGGAAGTGGTGAATAAGTGATACTGAGTGCCTAAAAAATACCATCTGAGCTAGCCTAAGCGGAACCATAATGCCTGATCACTCACTGACTTTATTTAGACCAGTGGCGTTGTTTATACTATAATATTGTATCATAATCAACCATTGCATTTTACATTACTGTACTATGAAATCGGCCCAAACTGGGTCCTCATCAAACCCTGTACACTCAAGAAACTTCCCCTCACTGCCACCCATAGATCTCCATACTGTATATTGGAGTTGACCTGTTCTGAAGCCCTTTTCACACCAATGGGTCACCTTGCAACTCCATGGGTCTGAATGGACACAAGAGTTAAAAGGTCTTGTCCTTTTTGTGTAGTTATGGTCCCTTCACTTACAGGTGTCAAATCGCTTAGGACAACGCATGTCAATGTGGGACAACGGGTGGCAACGTGCATCGTGTGACATATCACTTCGACCTTGCGACCGCCATGAAGGCTGTCAATAAGCCTACCATGGCATATTGCAGACAGCAGGTCTTAAACTGATACTTCATTAGTCGGAAATGTAAACACCACGTGGTACAGCAGTTTTGTGACGAGCTGTGCACACTGTGTACACTTGGGAGGACAGGGTAAGCTAAAGGCCTGCATGTGTTATTTGTAATTGAAAGTAAGTTGAATGTATGTTTCCTTGCTGCCTTCAGCACTTATAATAGTCACCCAGATGATCTTTTAACTAGTATGCACACAAAATACATAGGCCTGCGCGCACACACACACACACACACACACACACACACACACACACACACACACACACACACACACACACACACACACACACACACACACACACGCACACACAAACACTAGAAGTGGGAGTCAACCTTTCTGGTTGGGCGTTGCTCCAAAGGATGTGACATAGCACAGTGTGCTGGAGGGGCAGGTGAGGGGCATGGGATGTTGAACATGGTAGTGAGATCAAATCAGATCTACCGGCCTGGCTGGGCCGGTTCCCGCCCCTCTAGGCCAAAATGCTTTCAGCTTAGGCCAGGCTACTTGGCAACCAAATGGAGTCACATGGTTCTTTAACTCTGTTCAGTTTAGAAAGTGTGAAATAATTTGCTGTATTGACAAATGTTTGCCTGTTATCTCTCCTGCGCTACCACATCACTACAGCATGGAATTTTGGAAAACAAATTCTTTCGTTTCGGTTGAGCTGTGTCTCAAATGCTGATAGCATTATGGGCCTTGGTATGAAAAAGGTTGAAAACCAAGTGGGACGTTAATTTACAAATAATCTGTAAAAAAACAAAACCAAAAAAACGGAAAATATGGAGATAAGTGGTTTTCTGACGGACAGCAATGATATAAACTCTGTTTAACACAGATCAGAGCTGTGTCACAACCAGCCACAGCAGCGTCTGACAACACTATACTGGCAGGTCTCTCTTTCTCTCTCTCTCTCTCTCTCTCTCTCTCTCTCTCTCTCTCTCTCTCTCTCTCTCTCTCTCTCTCTCTCTCTCTCATCACCTTCACTCTGTGTGTGTGTGTGTGTGTGTGTGTGTGTGTGTGTGTGTGTGTGTGTGTGTGTGTGTGTGTGTGTGTGTGTGTGTGTGTGTGTGTGTGTGTGTGTGTGTGTGTGTGTGTGTGTGTGTGTGTGTGCGTGCACCAGGGAGTGTGTGTGCAGTCCTGACAAGCTCCCTGCGCTGGTATTTGTTGAGTTGTTAAGAGTCTGATCCCCTCAGAGACTCGATGTGCCTTAAAGCGTTCCTCTTTGTCTGCCAAAGGTAAGAGGAGTACACCCCCCCCCCCCCTTTTCTTTTCCTTTTTTGCACAGTCATTTTTAACCGGTGTCTGAACGGGGCGATGTATTCAGGTCAGGGGCGGATCTAGGCATAGGCATGGGGGGGCAATGCCCCCCTCAAATGCCCAGTCTGCCCCACCAAACATGATGGCATGCAAAACAACCCAAAATATTTCAAATTAAAGTGCTTATATTTAAAATGATTCCACTACTACTGCTACTAACTAACTACAACTGTGTCACCACTAAACCAACAGCATTTCATCATTGAAAACAGAAAACTCTCTGAGTCAGACCTTTAGCTTTATGCAGCGTGTTATGCTGCGTGTCTGTTGTAACTTCAACAACTGATGTTATTAGAGATGCCCGATATTGACATTTTTACCGATATCCCGATATTATCCAACTTCTAATTCCCGATACCGATATCAACCGATATCAACCGATACCGATATATGCGGCCTCCAGTGGTGGAAAAATAACAGAAACTATTACTATACAAATATTTAATATAAATAAACATTTAGTATAAATACGAATTAATGTTATAGCCTAGAAATACTCCATACAACTATAAATTCAACATGTAGCCTACTTGAGTAAAGTACAAAAGTAATGGTATAAACATGACCGTAGCTCTGAGTCTACATCTCTGTAAATAGTCATAATTTCCAGTTTGTAAATACCGATACCGATATTTTCCGATATGAAATTTGAAAGCTTTTATCGGCCGATAATATCGGAGGGCCGATAATATCTGGCATCTCTAGATGTTATTATTGATGCTTACTTGCCAATAAAAGTCCGGTAACTGAAAATGGTATGGGTGCGGCTTCATCGCCCATGGCGCGAAGGGACACGGGCGATGAAGCTGCCCCCCTGCCATTTTCTCTTGCCCCCCCAATTGGGAAATTTTACATCCGCCCCTGATTCAGGTCGAACTGGAAAACAGTGAAGAAAAAGTTGCGGTTCATTGACGATGATGCTATAGCACAGTTTATCGTGGTGTTGTAGACCTGGAAATGGAGCAAGCGGCTTTTTTTGTCCTTTTGGTGTCATTACATTACAGGAGTAATTCACCCAGAAAATAACTTATTGTCTATCAATTCTACACCCTTTGAAGCGTTGAATTCATTTATTTAGTTTCTGTTTCATTCCTGAGACAGCACTTTGATGACTGGCGGTCATTACGTTATTGACTCAGAAATGCAAACTTATAAAAGAAGTAATTTGTTGTGGGTGAGCTACTTCTATAAGAAAACCACTTGTAATTGTTAATGACACATATAATTGTGTTTATTTTATGCTATGTCGATAAATTGTAAACATGACCACAATAAAGTCTCTATGCCTTTTTAGGGTATTCCTTTTAGCCTTAAAGTGATAGCTCTGTGTTAATTGATTGACGAGTCTCATGGTGAGAGTTCTGCTCTGGTTTTGGTGAAATAGTTCCTGACATTTTGCAGGGGAATAGGGGGGCATGCATTAAAAGTAATTAAAACTATCGGCTTCACTTAGTCATGTCTTGTTTTCATAGACCTGTGTTGCTTGTTTCTATCGCAAACTGGCAGCGGCACAGACAGTGTCCGTCTGTCTGTGGGGACAGACAGACAGACAGACACGCAGACAGATACATGTTGTTACAGAGCGGTGCAGTGAGCACAGAGCACTGGGGAGATGATTATCTTGGCATTACTTGAAGTGGTGAAAAGCACTCGGTAACAATTCCTTTCCAAAGAGCAATGTGGTATGAAGTCTCCTGAAAATGACTTTGATCTATGGGGTGTGTTGCGAAGACGTGTGTGTGTGCGTGCGTGCGTGCGTGCGTGCGTGCGCGACTGTGAGTGTGGCTGTGCTGAGTGACTTTAGATTGAATATTAATCATCGCACTTAGCCCGGCAGAAGTGCCCCCCCCTCCTCCCACTCCGCTCAATTACTGATGGGGGGGAAGGGAGAATGAAGTGGGAATGTGAAGTTGGAGCCAGATGACCGATATTTGGGTTTGGCTGATACCAGCCATTATTTTAATGTTTTTTTGTTTAATGTTTAAAGATATTTCATTGTCTGGAGTGCCCCACGGGACCATATTAGGCCTGCTCCCCTTCTTCACCAAGTCTCTTGAACAGAGCTATGATATACACGCAATGTCAAAAATAATGTAACGGATACAAATCCAACAGCCTCAGCCAGAGGTGTCGCAGGCTGAGGATGAGCGTGGGAGGGTGGTGCGCATGTCCCACGCATCGAATTTGGCATTTAATTTATTTATTTTGGTCTATTTTTAGCCGTTTCCTGTTCAAAGTGACCAGGTAGGCATGCCTTGGCTATAGGCAAAAATGGCACCGTCACCATTCAATCCATCTCAAATGGGCCAATAGGCTTTCATAGATGGGAAACAGAGTTGTTACTGTCTAATGGCCTATCTGTGAGATGCGACATATTCCCAGTGAAAGGAGGCCTGCGGCCGCCGGCCGCGGCACTCGGTGCCAGCATGGTTCAAGACTAAGTAAATAAATACAGACAACACACAGTAAACATGTCCTGAATGTACCTCAGCTGTTTTCTCTGAGCAATTCACCTATAGCTTGGACACTCTCCAGCCGGGCTCATTAAAGAGACATTTCATGTTAAAAGATGTAGAACACATACTTGGTGGTCTTTATGTGTGTAATGTGTGGTTTTAGATATTTTAGAATAGCAGTGAGCCCAGTGTCAACAAGGATTGCCGTATGCGCTGGAAAAGTACATGCATGGCACGTCTTTTAGGTTTGTCTAACACATGTTATGCTTAGCTGTGATTGGACGAGCAGTTTGGGGAGGGGCTTAGCTATTGTCAGTTAGTCTATTGACCGAGTCGACCGTCAATCCTGTGGCTTATCATTGTACATCTTCATAGCTATGTCCAAAATCCAGTCAAATATGCTAACTTAAGCAAAGGTGTGTTTATTAATCATTGCTGGAAATTCTATTTTATTCTATTCTCATTTTACTTCCTTACTTTTTTGTATAGGGTTCTGGTGTTGAGACTTTAAAATTAATCATGGTTCCAGTTTTGTCGGATTAAATTCCTGTGGGCAGGTTCTCTCTCTTTCTCTGAGAGTATGTCTGAGGAAAAGAATTACATATCAGTAACAAGTACCCTGGGAATTCTGAGAGAGATCCTGGAAATGATTGGAGACTGAAGTGTGTGTGTGTGTGTGTGTGTGTGTGTGTGTGTGTGTGTGTGTGTGTGTGTGTGTGTGTGTGTGTGTGTGTGTGTGTGTGTGTGTGTGTGTGTGTGTGTGTGTGTGTGTGTGTGTGTGTGTGTGTGTGTGTGTGTGTGTGTGTGTGAGGGAGAGAGAGGGAAAGACACAGAGAGAGAGACACAGAGACAGAGAAAGAGACACTCGCATGGGTTGACATTTGAACTTTATGTACTTTACTGGCATCCCCCATCCCTCCTCTACACCAGGGGCTCCATTTTCGTTACCATCTAAACCCCTTATTTTTTTTTTTTTACTATTTTGAAAAGCTTTTTGGAATAGTTCAACGTGCCAATCTATTGACACGTTGTGAGCTTGTACACTGGCCATTTAAACTATTGAAAAATGTTCTTTTTTTGATAGTTTAAAAGGCAAAGAAGTTAAGGGATAAGGGGTTTAGTGGTAATGAAAGTGGAAATGAAGCCCCAGGTCTCTTGAACAAAGATAGCCTTTATTCGTCTATTTTGGCCAAATGTTTTACCCCTGAATACTATAGAGGACCCTATAGAGTTGCACCCATTACATTACTTTTCCTTGCCCCATTAAGCCTTATATTCATGCATTTGGAATTTCTTTTTTACTTTGGTAAAACATGTATGGTCACATTCCTGATCTCATATGCCAATACTTAATTTATGGTTAAGCTGAAATGAATTTAATAGTGAATCAGGAATGCGGAAAGCACCTTGTGGTGTAAGTAGAACAATCCCTCTTGACAAATATTATTACCTGAGGCCAATACTGTAAATGTCTTCCCTTGTACCTCAAAATGTTTTGGTGTTTTTAGCTTCCCCTGTGTATATTTACATCCCAGGGGTGGTGACTGGATGGTAAGCGCAAGGTTGCCGGTTTGAACCCAGGTTCAAGAGTTAGAGTTAGTGTCGTAGTATCCTTGAGCAAGACACTGAACCCCTAATTGCTCCCAATGTGCTGGTTGTACCTTGCATGGTTTCCACCCCCACATGTGTGTGAATGGGTGAATGTGATCTGAATAAAGTGCCTTGGTGCTATATCAGGGGTGCCCACACTTTTTGAGACTTGAGAGCTACCTTCAAAATGACCAGCCCAACAAGATCTACACATAAAAATAAAATAAAATAAAATTCAAGCCCCCCAAGAAAGTTTGACTTTGAAATAGTAGTGGTGGTGTTACTTACTGTTATAGTGTTTAAGAATACTTTAATGAAAAATGGAGGGGGAGAATTGGAAGGTTTTCCTTTATAAGCTACTACTGACGTTTGAAAACAGTATTTGGGTTTTGAGTTGACAGTTTATGATGTTGAATTTAGTCTCTTGCACCCAAAGCTAATAACTTTCACATTTTTGTCCCCAATTGGGAAAGAGAATTGGCAAAATGTTCGTCAAAATAACAGTTTTCTTCATTTTCTAACTGTGTGGACTCTTGGAATTACGTAATTCAGATCTTTAAATATAATTTAACTCTTGAGAGTGTAAAATGAAACCAAACCATTTGGTTTCATTTTAACGCTCTTAACGCTTCTTAACTGTGCCATATTAAGAAGCTCTGTTGTTTTCAAAGCCATAGGGTGGTTGCTTCTCGCCTGCATTGCATTGAGAACCAAGGTGCTCTCTACACATTATTGTTCTCCCGGTTGTATATTGTGATACTCTAGTAGCACCATCTATACATGTGTAGATGGATGTATGCAGCGTGAACTACAGTACATGTATTATTCTGTCTGTATGAATACATGGGTGACAGACGGTCACCAACAGCATCCATATACGTATATATATGTATACCCTATAGAGATAGAGAGACACACACATTTCCTGGAGACCGGGCCCTTGGGAACCAATCAGTTTGTTACCGAGATGCCTTATAACTCTGTCATGGTGGACCCCCCATAACCCCCCTCCACACACACACGCACGCACGCACGCACACACACACCTCCGCTTCGGTGTGCTGAAACCACTTTATCAGCAGGCCAGGCAGTGAGAGGGTGACCAACTGTTTGTCACCTCATTTAGAAGAGGTTGTAGTGCTGAGAAAGGGCTTTGCCACTATATCACAATGCACAATGAGCTCGGAGGGAGAAAACCTCCCGCAATGCTGCAGATGAAATCAGCCATGAGCACAGCGCAGCATGTACTGCCATTAGTTGTATACAGACATCTTCCCAGAATCTCGGCCGGTGGCAAACAGTGTTCATTTTGACAGCAAATTATGTTTTCCTTTTTATGTTTTGTTTTTTGGGGGTGCTTTTTAGCCTTGTATTAGTATTGTATTAGTGAAAACAGACAGGAAAGTGTGAGGGAGAGAACATGCAGCAAAGTGCAAAAGTAGTCATGAACGGGACTTGAACAGGTCAGTGCCTATGTGGCATGGGCTTGGCCAATGGGTACCCCAGTCTTAGTCTTTTGAAACACACCGATTTGTTTTAATCCCATTTTAGTCATCTGTAATTGTTTAGTCTAAGGGTGGTCTTAGTCGACAACATTTTGAAATGTTTGTCTTTTGACCCTGTGTTGTGTGCGCCTTACCCTTTATCCCTAAACTTCTTTGACATATTTTACTCTCTCGAAAAACATTTTAAAATTGTTATGCCATAGCCAACCGACATGTGAGAATGTGGATCTGCTCTCTGGTTCACTTCCCACATCTATTTCTTTTTCTCCAGTAGGACTGAAAAAAAAAAACATGAAAAAAAACAATCAAGTTTATTATCAACCTTTCTTTGCCCCAGCGACACACTCTGACATGATCTAGCGCCAATAATAAACATGTCGGATGTTCCTGAGATCAGACACGGGACACTTTTAGGACACCATTTGTGCGATTTGTGATCCATCTCGCCTCTAGCGGCTCCAATTTAGGATGCTCTAGTTTTCTGAATCAAGCAGTCTTTGAAAACACTCCTGGCTCTCTGAAGCCTTGCTCTTCCCTTCCTCAGTAAAAGTGCTGATGCCCCCCTCCCCCCACACCCCTGAGGTGGACACATCTCTGTGGGACGTCCCGCGACCAGCTGTAGCAGCACTATGATCATTAATCCTTTCTCTCAGCCACCCACCCTCTACATCACAAATCCCACGTTTTGTTGCTATAATCCATGACTCATGCATGTGCGTGGGACTGATGGGGATACAGGGCTACACAGTGTATTGTATAGTATAGTATAAATTTGAATATAATATTGTGTTTAGGTTTTCGTCAATTGATTGTGGTAGCGCCACACAATAGTATGATAGTACCAGATTCTCAAGTTGGAGCTTGTAGATCTGCTACTTTGCTTTTTTTTTAGAATTTGAATCCTGAAATGTGACCCCACAGATGGTATCCAAAATATTGACTTGACAATATCAACATGCACTATCAAAAGCGTTATTTTGTGTTTTCAGGTTTTTATTCATTTCAACGACCCAAAGGATGTTTTTGTCTAGAGTAGATCATTTTCAGGTTTTACAGGGAGCAGTGATACACTGTATAGTGTGGTGGTACCTGTGTATTCATTTGTCAATAGCAGCTGTATAGTCAGCAGGTGCAATGTTTTCACTGAGACCATGTTGGAATTGAGAAGAAAAGAATCAATACAATGCGTACAGTAAGCTATTCATTTTGTGTTCTCTATGTCGGCAGCAAGGACATTCAGACTGTATACATCAATATCTGTTTACTTATCATGAGCCATATCGTCTGTCTGTCTGTCTGTCTGTCTCTCTCTTTCTGTTTCTCTTTCTCTCTCGCTCTCTGTCTCACTCTCTTTGGCTTCTGTCCAGTGTGACAGGAATGAGACCATGTCCTCCCATTATCCCAGGGAGGGACGTCATTAGGCCGGTCTGTGTTGTCCGGTGGGGGGTGGGGTGGGGTGGGGTGGGGGGGGGGGCTGTTTACAGACCGTGTGTTTACATTCCTGGTGGTCGGAGCGCGGCCGGCCCTTTAAGGGAAGCGTTGCTTTTGGCAGATGAAGGGAAATGCTCTTCTTCTATTCTGCTTAGTAATGGAAAAATCCAAAAAAGGGGCCCCACAAACCCACCGCGACACATACGATACATTTATTCCCTGTGGTTGCTGGCCTGACGGGGGTCAGTCGTCATGCAGGGATGACTTGAACATTGAAACTTCCTCCCACTGGTGCACCATGGGAAAACGTCCAAGTCCACTTTCACACCACTCTATAGCAAAACATTATGGACCAGCGTTACAATGAGTAAGATTACTATACACAGTCTCTATTCATTCCATTATATAGCCTCGTGTTTACCTTGCCTTTTTGATATCAGGGCCCACCATTTTTTCGGAATTTGAGCCACGGACCACCAATTGATGACATTTTAGCTCCAGAGACCCCAAAACTAAAGATTTATTTTGCTTTTGTTCACAATTCCAGGCTGGATTTGGGAAACAGAACAGTGAAACATACAGATCAAAATGACCATTAATCTTCTACATGGTCTACAGTAGTTGTGTAGACTTGGGCTAATTCAGATGATGAATATTTTAACTCTCATCTGGTTAACTAATTGTCCATTTAGCTGGGGACCAACTGGAATCCTCTCAGAGACCACTGGTTGAAAACCACTTTTTTAAGTAACTAAATGGTAATGTACCGTTGATTGATTGAAAAGAAAGAGTGACAAATGATTTGTGATGTGCTATGATTTTGTTTTGGTTGGATCCTGGAGATGCTGTGTTAACTCATGTCACTTTCACATCTGCTGGCATCTCACCACCTGCCCCCCACACGCATGCATGTGCAAACTGCACCGCACTGAACTGCACTAAACTGTTAATAAACAACTTCACAAAGTTAATAGACAATGAAAATAAAATTAGCTAATAAAAAAGGAAATAAGACATAACAATGAGCTAAAGGTAAGGACACAAAGAGAAGGTTCTTTTACGGGAATACTTTCTGGAACTTTTGTGTGATTTAAAAGATATAATGGAATCAGAACTTCAGAGCCGCAGACGATTTATCGTAGTTACACGGTGCAAATTATCCAGCACCTTATAAGTGTAGTCGTGCGAGTGTGCGTGCACGTACACACACACACACACACACACACACACACACACACACACACACACACACACACACACACACACACACACACACACACACACACACACACACACACACACACACACACACACACACACACAGAGTAGTATTAGATTGACCCCTGAAAAGGTCCCTGTACATGTAATGTAATTTTCACCAGCCTCTTGCATCCAGACTGTGTGCATGTACGGCGTCATTTAAATGCTCGCCGTGGGAACTTATTATTATTACAGAGTTGTCTTGCTGAAGGCAACGTGGAAGAGACTTCTATAAATTAATTGGACGGTTTCTCCGTTCCGCACTAATGTTTCATCACACCGAATGATATTGTATCAACAGCGTATAATTAGTCTAAGCTGAACCTTGAGCACGTCGAAGGTAATGAGACAGCCATGTATCGCCTGTGTTACATAGTGCTGTTGTCAGGAAAGAAAACTCTTGTCTCCATATTTTTTCTTGTCAATGCCCGACATCAGTGGTTATTTTCTTTCCTCATATTTTTTACCCCAGCATATGGAAGCTGTTTGTGTTTTACCCAGTCTCAATAATCTAATGCAGTGGTCTTCAACCAGTGGTCCGGGGACCACAAGTGGTCCCTGCCGTTGGTAGAGCTGTAACTCAAATGGACCCGTAAGGGTCATTTATCATTTTACGCTCTCAAGAGTTAAATTACATTTAAACATCTGAACATCTGAAATTTTCAAGAATCTACACAATTAGAAAATGTAGAAGAATTGTTTTCCAGTTATCTCTCTCAAATTGTGGACAACAACTTGAAAACTCTTGGGTTGGGTCTGAGAGCTAAAATGCAGAATAAATAGTGGGCCCTGCTATGAAAAAGTTTGAAAACCACTGATCTACACTTCCTCTGCCAACCTGGGGGGAGCAGTGGACTGACATCATGCACGAGAGTGCCCAGTGGGATACAAACCCGGAACCTTTGGCTGTGAGGTGACGGTACTTCCGACTGCACCAGTGTGCCGATCTACCAGTGGTTCTTGAGGGCGTTTCAGGTGGTCCCCAGCTAAATGATGCTAACAATGGTGACATCATGTAGCTGGCGGAGCATGGCAACCAAATGGACACTTATTAGAACTTTAACCCTTGAGAGTGTAAAATGAAACCATATGGACCCCTCCGGGTCCGTTTGGTTTCACTTTACGCTCTCACGAGTTAAACTATTATTGGACATCTGCATGACTTAATTTACAAGAAGTCTACAGTACACAGCATATTATCCAATGGCAACAATAGTCTAAGTTTTGGATCTGAGAGTGGTTCTCATCTGAGGCTCAGATAAAGTAATGGACCTTGATACTCTGAAGTTGTACATCCGCGATCTTCCCCGTTTGCTGTTTTCCTGAATAGTTCATATGAGATTTTCTACCTGAGAGGTGTCGATATTGACCTTAATGTTAATAAATGAAGGCACAGAAACATCTTACAATTTACAGGCACACAAACCACATTTCATTGCGGTCATTGTGTAGATCTGCTAATTACATATTGGCGGGCAACTAAAGTATAAATTACCCCTCTTAGTAGAAAGCAATAAGTGATTAGCATAGATTAAGTCTGGAAAAGGTGCTGACTGCACTATACAACTTTTTTCTTTTTAATATTGCATTTGTTTGCAATGGTGAGAATAACCTTATTAAATTAAACATGAGGCGAGGCATTGCTTTACATACATCATACCAATTAATTATAGATTCAAGCCTAGACTTCAGACTGATACATTTTCTATACATGTAACTTTCCTCCTCTGCCCTGAATTTGAATCTGTTTTTTATGCGCAAGAGCTGAAATGTTTTACCTTATTAGAGACTGCCTTCTTGTTCAGGGGATGAATCCAATTTGTGTCCTACAGTGTAGGTGTAGGTGAGACACAGTTCAAAATTCAACCCCTCCAAAGTATATACTGCATATACTGTATGTTGCATCGCCAATTTACCATCAAAAGTATTTTTACATTGCGGTCGAGATAACAGATTTCACAACATCCACGCCAGACTTTCCGGTCCTTCATTGCCATCAACAGTCCCTGTTTACTGATGCATGTCTTCCTATTGATGACATCAGGGAACAGGCAGTTTTCTCCCTCTGGTCTGGTCTGCTTTGAGGCAGGATTCCAGAGAAGAAGGCAGGATAGAATATCTGGATCAGACTAGTGAAGAAACACAGGGAAGGTTGCCCTATTTTCAAGAGATATCCGACATGAGCAAATTATGTCCAGCTTTTGTGTGTGCACGTGCAAATGTTGTCATTAAAATGTCAATGAATGGACAATTTTTAGAGTTTGTGTGAACACAAACATTGATGATGAAGGTGAGGATGCAAATCGTGATTGGCTGGAGTGAGTAGGAATGTACATACCATTAAATCAGGGGTCTTCGACTTGTTTGATGTCAGACCAAGGCTGAAGAAGAAGAAGGCCCCAAATAACAGTCGGAAATGTCCAATCCACCCCAAATTTAAAGCACGTGCTGAGGGATGGTTTCATCAGCACAGAGCCAAAATAAATTCAATTTACATCCACAGGGGGCACCACAAGTACAAAAACAATATACCAAAAACATGGTTTGGGGGAGAAAAAAACTCCAAATTACTTACACATGATAACAAGAGAGACCTGACATTGTAATTGCTTAGCAAAATTACTGAAAGGTGCCCAAACTGCCCATATTAGCAGTTTAGGCAACCACACCCTGCTTTCCGGGGACCTCCAAAAGGTAACTACATAGTTTTTCGACTTTTGGATGCTCATCTGCTTTTGGTTGCATTATCAGCTATGCAGAACGCTTTTCCACTAACATTGTATTGCTTTTGGCACAATGCCGTACAGTAATTATAACAATACATAAATGGTTGCACCACTCACTTCACACAGGTGTGATTTTTTTCTATTAACATTTTGGATTTTAATACCAATCTTGACTGAGTACTTGGTCTGTTCTTTTTCCTCCCACTACACAAACTGCCAATATTTGTCCCCCACAAATATGGTAGCTAGATTTGATGCCATGCGGTTAATGTACACAAAAGAAAAGTTAATATCACTCCTATCACCTTTTTAAATGAAGCTATGTTTGCACACACACACACACACACACACACACACACACACACACACACACACACACACACACACACACACACACACACACACACACACACACACACACACACACACACACACACACACACACACACACACACACACACAGTTCCAGCCAAATTGAATTCCAGCCCTGCCAGGCTTCATTTCTAACGTTTTCGGAGCTGTTGTCAGATAATGCCTTGCTTCACAGCCCCCAGCCGCCGCTGCGCAGCACAGAGACCCATTCACTTTATACCTTCGTTTGGACAGGAAGCATGGCGCTAAAAATATCACACTTTTCTTGCCGTAATTGCTACGTTGCCCTCTTTATAGCCTGGGTACGGTATCTGGCTGCAGCCATGCCGCGCAAATGAATGTAATTGCTGTGCTTGCGGACGGCCAGAGTGTCATGTCAGTTAGCTCAGCGCTAGTATAAATATAAGGTATATAGAAACGGCCTTAAGTGCCACCCTACTCTGGCGTATAAAATATAACCCACAGGAGGGCCGAGGAGCCATTAACACTAGGGAACACATGCCAGGGACGGTGTAGAGAGGGTGAAAAGGCGGCCTTTTTGGAATATTATAAATGAATCGTCTTGTTGTTTCATATCCCTATTGGGGGGGGGGGGGGGGGTAGCAGGAGGTTATGAGTTATGACAGATTGGCTCTGAGTGGCTGTGTCCGTGTTAAGCCGGGAGACACGGTGCGGTCGGTGTCAACCCACCATCCCCCCCCCCCCCTCTCTCTCACTGTGTGATTCACTTCATTACTGTAATAAGCTGTTTCCTCCTTGGAGGAGGTCCAGGACGTTGCTGAGTCACAGTCTATTAGGGCCACACATGCTTAAAGAAGAGGGGCGGCACAGCGCCAGATGTACCGTGTAAAGATCAAACGCGCCATGGCAGGGATTTGTAACCATCAGTCATTTTGGCGGAGCTCCTACGGAGTGCCAGCTAGGTTCTTCTCCCCCCCGGGAGATTTATTTGCGAGCGCAGCAGTCGGATGACACGGCGGCACGTTGGGTTTACTCGGAAGTCATCTGTCTGTCCGTCTGTCTGTCTGTAGGTTTTATTTACGGTATTTTGTTGAAGGGCACCTGCCATAGAGCAGTGGTTCTCAAACGTGTTCATGTGCTCGACATTGAAACACCCAGAAAATTGATTGTGTTTGGCCCTCGATCCCCATCTCAAGAATTCTCAGGGGCCTCCAGAAGGCAAGATATGTGTTAATGTTCACTTGTATTTTTGGTATGTGGAGAGAAATGATACAAAATTCAAAAGTAATGTTACACTACATACATACATGTCTCTTAGTGGCATTTTCAGGCATAGTGAGTTGTTACACACTCCGGATTCCAACTTCTATGGTCACCGTCCTTACTGCATAGTGCTGCATATGGCAGGTGTGTGTCTCTTGACTGAGGGTGAAAAGGTCTGCATAATATTGGTATCTTTTGATATCAGATATTGGCCAAAAGGTTGGGGCACAAAGTACCTGGTGCCACCTGTGCACTCACCTCCCCAAATCTGTGAGATCAGAGAGAGAGAGACATAGAGAGAGAGCAAACATTTTTAAATCGAATCTTTGCATTTCTGGGTCCTGGGAACAAAATTTATTTAATAGGTTTTACCAGAGAACACATGCATTACATATTCATGTAAAGCACAACATGACAGTGACACTAGGCAGATAGAAGCGGAGCAGCATCATGCACCCGGTCCAGCATTCAGAAGCGGGACTGGTTTTTGGTATAGCAACCAACCCAAAGCAAGAGATCAAGAGAGGCATATTATGACATATCTGGGCCAGTTTTTCCCATGGAACTCGTTTCACCTCTGGACGTCGACGGAACAGATCGTCTCTGTCAGGTGCGAACCTCATTATGTACAAAACTGTTAGTTTTCAGGATCGAAATTCAAAAGGGGGAAAAATAGCAGGCCTGAGCTGCCGTGTTTTAAGCATGTAGATCTGCAAGATTTGCTGCTTTTGTGGTAGAATGATCATACCAATTTACGTAAAAAACACAAACAGATTTGGAGTTAAGAGGATTCTGCTTGACGCTGAAAGAAGTTTTGGCTGTGAATCGTCTGTTCATATGGGTGCTGCATGCCTCCTGCGCTGAAGGGAGGCCAGAGGTTGGAGATGCTGTACCAGGGGGTTTAGCAGGTTTAGATGGTTGTGAAGAAATGCTAATGAAACAGTCAAACACATAAATCACTATTGTTTTGCACACCGCGTAGGTGTTTTTCATCATCTGAAACTGGGAGGATATCTCTTCCCGAATTCATGGAAACTGTGAATGATGGAAGCAGCTTGTACTAGAGAAATTCACTCACTCACTTTATTTTTTCATTTTATTTTTTCCTTCTTCTTTGTGTGAACCTGTTTGTGCTGCTGCAGCTACAGCAGCATTTATTTCCTTTAGTCTGGGTCTAGTCAGACTGATCTGTCTGGGGAAATGTAGTTGCAGTGAATGAGCTAAAACTGGGTGCAAACTATTTGGAAATGTAAAGAAAAGTAGTCCACACCCGCTGGCGATATGCGCATCCAAACTAGATGCAGACTTTTAGGTTATGTCCTCCTCCATATGCATAGTTTAGAGTGATTTAATCGTGTTGGCATGTGGTGAGTGTTTGTGGGACACCCGTGGTCGTTCGCTTCCAACCTGGCGTGGAATCATTGCCACCCGCAACCATGAGACGATGATGTTTACGCTGTTTCACAACGTTGATTCCAACACGGTACATGGCAGTCTGTGCCATGGAGATGTTCTCCAAAGTTCCTTCACACTCATAATATATACTGTAGGGTGTCGACACAGACCCACATGGGATGTCCTTTACAAATTGCTATTTTTGGCAAACCTTTTGCCCCAGATTATGGATGCTGAGGGTTATATTGCGGCTATTATTTTGATTATTGGCATAATATCATAAATCACACGTAGAATGTAGCGCGTAGATTGATATTGTAGCATGATCCTTTGTGCCAGTATATCTAGCCAGCGTCTAGAGCAGGGGTCGGCAACCCATGATGTTGAAAGAGCCATTTCTGACCAAATATTAAATTCAAAATCTGTCTGGAGCCGCAAAAAATGTAAGCCTAATAATAAGCCCTTGAACGGGAATTCCACGCATTTTCATTTATTTATTTTTTCTGAGAGTGTACAAATGTGAACCAAATGGACCCTGGCCGGTCCATTTGGTTCCATTTGTACACTCTCAGAAAAAAGGTCCTAAAAGAAAAATCATTAACATGGTAAAACTCAACTTGATGACGTCATTAAGTTGTGTTTCACCATGTTAATGTTTTTTATCTTAACTTTTTTTTTATCATGTCCACACAACATCTCTAAGATACAGTATATTAATGATATAGTAAACTGTTGAAAACAGGTGGTTCAGATTAAAACTTGATCTCTGATCCGTGCTGGGCTTTGTGTCATGGCCAACAAGCGCTATGTTAACTGGTGATGTAACGGTCAGACAGCGCATGGCGTGTTGGGTGCTGTCAGTGACTGAAATGTTTATATTATTTTGGTGCAGATCTCTCCAGTGTGTGTGTAATAATGCTACAGCCAGGGAGCCACTATGTGTTCTAGAGCCGCAGGTTGCTGACCCCTCGTCTAGAGATCCCATAGTCCTGCAGGACTGTATACCTCTCTGGTGTGAAAGCGTTGGATTTGATAGGACGTAAACACATGTCTTTGGCCGCCAATGTGTTCCTGTTACCATGAGGCTTTAGTCTGAGGAGTCTTCACGGTCCGGAGAACACGAACAGAAACGACAGGGGCGGGGGCAGGGGCATGGGGCAGGGGGGTGGCAGGGTGTTTGAAGCTGTGTGATCAGAGGGGTTTCTTTGGAAGCCGAGGGGATTCAGACGCCCGGCCGGTGGTCATGATTCCTAAACATTTAGAGTGTGTGAAGGATGAGTGTAAATATCCCAAATGGAAGCCGTTGATATTTTTATTCACAACTTTGTAGAAGCCTTTTGGCCGTGGAGCCAAAACACTGCGTCCCTTCATTAGCTGCAGGGGATGGGTGGGGGGGTGGGGGGCGATGCTGGCTTCTGCGTTGATGTTGACGTCTGCATTTCATCAAAACCCAGTTTTTATTTTTTCCCCTCTTTTCAGTGTGTGTGTGTGTGTGTGTGTGTGTGTGTGTGTGTGTGTGTGTGTGTGTGTGTGTGTGTGTGTGTGTGTGTGTGTGTGTGTGTGTGTGTGTGTACGCGTGCCGTGTGTGTGTGGGAGGGAGGGTGTTGGGAGTACAGGATGCTGTGATCTCCTGCCCTACACTTTCCCCTGGAAAAGTGCTTTGGATGCAGTAATATATACTGTATGAATCCATGATGCACACTTTCAAGATAAAACAGTAGCTCCAAAACCTTTTGTTTTGTATGTAAACATGTACAGTTGAGCCGGCATCAACCTGTAACTTCAAAGCGACGAACCTGTTGGTTGTCCTTACTTCACACGATTCATGCTTGCAATTGATGGGAGAAAACAGATGATTTCAGCCGCTTCCATCAGACAAGCATCTTTTTGATGGCAAGCTTTTGCATTTCCTTTTTATAGTGTTTTTTTCTCACTCATCTGATGCATGCTGGTGTCAACGAACGTGCCGACCAGCACTTTCCAGTGACATGTTTTTTTTTATCTTTGTATGTTTTGTCATTGCCAGCGTGAAAGCAGCATTTGATCATTTGACCTAATTAAGACCAGTATAGTCAAAGCCCCAGCCCCAAGGGCCAGGTTTTAATTGTTGTCCATTGTACTCAATTCATCATATCTGTTCAGAATCAATAGCTTTGTAGCACAAAATTGTTGTTTATTCAAGAAAACATGCTGTAAATATCAGTAATGGTGTTCTCGATCGATCGGCGCCGATTTAAATCGGCCGATTTCATAAATAAATGACTCAATCGGCCATCACCAAAAGCTCCGATCCGGAAAACCGATCTGTATTGGTTTTGACTCGCTGTTTTTGGCACCTAGTGCATGTTCTTCACAATCACAATCACCACACAAACGCACACAGCATACATAGCAATATAGCAGGAGAGAGGAAAAAGGAGCTCTATGTTGCAGTCGTGCACGGACCACCACACTCTCTGTCTCTTCTCTCTCTCTCTCTCTCTCTGTCTCTCTCTCTCTCTCTCTCTTTCTCTCTCTGTCTCTCTCCGTCTGCACCCCCCCCCCCCCCCCCACACACACACACAGTTGTAATATGATCCGACAGCGCTGCGCTTCTCTTCACATTGAAAGAGAGACGGAGTCGTAGAGTCTCAAATCTGCTCTTGTTGCATGTTCCTTTCACCGCGGCATTCGCATATTGATTAATCACCTACCTTACGTTGTGATATCCACTGTGTCTGTTATGTGTAGCTGTTAAAAGTAATTCCGTCAGAAAAGTGAAAAGTGAAAGTCCCACGCTCCAAACGAAAAAGCAACACATACTCCATGGCTTTAGATGTTGTAGGAACTCTTCTCTAGAATAATTGTAGTATCCTCATAGCATAAAGCAGAAAGTCTTCTTGTAAACTAAACTTTAGTCTAACTTTGTCTCTCTCCCAATGCTTCTGCATATAGTGCCTGCACGGAGCGGCAGCACACTGCATAGGGTATTTTTTCCCCTTGAAAATAATTATCAGGCAATATAATTTTTTCTTCTGTAAATATTTAAAATGAAGAAGACTGCTCTGGAACGTGTCCGATTAGGGATTTCCTTTTATTCTTCAGGTATATACAGTGATTTTTACTACGTTTTTATATATCTTTTTTTAAAATAATCCTCCCTATAGTGTGCTGACTTAAAAGGTTAAAATTACCATGAGCACCTGCTACTGCACTGGGGAATTGGCTTTAACACATGAGCTGATTACATTCCATTGGTTCTAAATGACACAAAATATGAGTTATGAATTATGATCGTTTTGAAAAGTAGAAATATAAGCTTTAGCTGCCTATAAGAAGTAGAATAATTATTTTATTTATTTATTCTACAAGATTTTGGATTTACTGTATACTGTACAGATATTTATTTTACGTTATTTGTGTTTTCAGAGACTGTTCAGAGACCGTTCACTGTTAAATAAATGGCAAACTAAAATACAAAACAAAGGCTTCATCAATAAGGTATGGTAAGACCATTCAAAGAGACGTGCTGCAGTAGAAAAGGGTGAATATTTGAATTTAACAATAAATCGGTATCGGTATCGGTATCGGCAGATACAAAAAAAAAAAATCGGGGATCGGGATCGGCCCAAAAAAATCTGCTCGGAACATCACTAAATATCAGTAACATACTGTTAATGTCAGTAAATGTCAGCTTCATCTTCCCATTGTTATACCGCTATACTATATACTATATGATAGCAGCAAGTATTGCCCAATATCAATATGTGTCTGATGTATTGGTGCATCCCGAACACATATAGAGTGCAATTTATTCAACACACAGAAATAGTAAAGCTCTGTAGAATCAATCATACAGTATTTGCAGAGGAAAGAGGGGTGGAGGCAGAGGCACTTAAACTGTGTCCACTTGTTATTTTGAGGACAGAAACTTTTAGCTCAGTTTGGGTATAGGGAGTCGATGCCCTTTATGTCATTTGGTAGTTTTTTTTTTCACATGTTGTTGGCAGCATATAGAATGGTGTTTTTTTTATCCTCGTTCGAGCTGATTTTGGGAGGAACAAGGTCAATTGATGTAGAGCAGGTGGTCCAATGAGCTGTGGATCAGCGGTTCTAATCGTGGCTCCTCCTGTCTACATGTCGAAGTGTCCCTGGGCATTGGGCAAGACCCTGAACCCCAAGTTGCTCCTGTTTCGCTAGTTGGTCTGTCACGTGGTGTCTGGTGTGTGTGTGTGTGAATGGGTAAATGTGATGCATCATGTAGTGCCTTGGACAAAGGCCCTATATAAATGCACTCCCAATGCTTCATGGGGTTTGTATACTTGATAGGAAATAAGTCATTTTTGAAGTGAACTACTCCTTCAATGTGTGGAGAAAGCCCCCCCCCACCCACTACTGAACATGAGAGGGAGAAGTCAGATCTTAACACATGCATGGATGGAACACATTCATTTCCACCAGTTTGTTTTCTTTCCAACCATGAGGAGGAAGTGCACCGGGTTCAAGCCCATAAAAGGTGCTCGGTGGGATCACGGTGTTTGTATTACCGCGTGTAATTACAAAGAAACAAGTGATGTAATTATCCGTCTTAGCGCTTAGCGTTACACTATACTTATGGGGTTGTGGTTTGGGAGGTTGGGGTCAGGGTAATGACTTTTTATACAGAGCAGTAGGAGCCTCATTAGAACACATGGGCCTGTACGACACTCATTCGTCGAAACCTCACTTGCAATGCAGTGACCATGCCGTTAAAGGTAGGGTAGTGATTTTTTGGAGGGGTCAAAACATTTTTTTTTTAAGAAAGTGTCTGTCTGTAGGGAAACAGCTGCAGCATCAAAGTAGAAGCAACATAGAGGAGGAAAAAGCAAAATATAGCT
Organism: Benthosema pterotum; assembly: GCA_039105355.1. NCBI lineage: Eukaryota > Metazoa > Chordata > Actinopteri > Myctophiformes > Myctophidae > Benthosema > Benthosema pterotum. The sequence goes on from CM076968.1 coordinate 36,009,399, forward strand.
ATATATCTATTTTGATTTTTGGCTGAAAAGTTGACCCTATTACCTTTTAAAGCACTATTTTCTGATAGTATAGACTACCGTATAGATCACACCTGGGCATTATGCGGCCCGGGGGCCAAATGCGGCCCTTTGGCTGACTCTAACCGGCCCGTGAAAGGGTACTGTGGTTCTTGAGAGGGTTCCAGTTAAATATGGAAAGTTGTTTAACCAGATGTAACTCTTTGAGAGCGTAAAAATGAAACCATTTTTACGCTCTCAAGAGTTAAAATATTCATCTGAATTAGCCAGAGAACGTAAAAGAATGGTCATTTTTGATCTATGTTTGCCTGTTTTGTTTGTGAAATCCAGCCTGGAATTGTGGACAAAAGCAAAAGAAATCTTTAGTTTTGGGGTCTGTGGGGCTAATATGTCATCAAATGTTGGTCCATGGCTCAAATACTGAATAAATTGAGAGCCCTGGTGTCAAAATGGTTGGTCTTACTCTTACTTTTATCTTGAAATTAAATTAATATTACACAGACTTTAGTTCAGCCTTTAGTCTTGGCCCTCCACAATATTTTATGCATCTCATTTGGCCCCTTGGGAAAAATAATTGCCCACCCCTGGTATAGACTCTAGTTCTAACAACACTCTTGGGGTTGCAGAGGTTGGTGAATAACTTTGGGTGTTCTTAGTATCATCTCAAATAGGCTAAGCATTGTGGATACATTGCAAGAAATGTGTAAATTACTTCAGATTTTGGTGCTCTATTCATTGTTCTGTATTCCTTGGCTTATTTGGGTAGTCAGAAAAGTGTAGTGTACGGTATTTTTTTTTAATGTTTTTTTCGGCAACAGCATCCCCAACTCATCAAGTGATCGTGCCTTTCTCTGTAGTAACTTTGAGGGGGTCCCGGACCCCCTATTGAATAGCCTTTTTTGCTTTAGGTAAGTGGTTGAAAAGGCAACCTGGCCGACGGCCTTCAGCACTTTAATTTCTCCTGGTTTGGAGGAATGTGTGTGCTTGTCCTCAGATCAGTTGGCAGGGATACTGCCTGCCTGGCTACCATGGGAGTGGGTGTCTTATGCCCTCTGGGTGTCCCTGCTCCCTTCAGTCTATTTCTGTCTCTGGAGGAAGGGTGATGGGTCGGGGGCACAAGCAAACACTGAGGGTCTCAACGCTCAAAGTCAACATTACCCCGTGTTTGAACTGCGCACCTTGGGCCCAGCCAGTCTCTCTCTCTCTCTCTCTCTCTCTCTCTCTCTCTCTCTCTCTCTCTCTCTCTCTCTCTCTCTCTCTCTCTCTCTCTCTCTCTCTCTCTCTCTCTCTCTCTCTCTCTCTCTCTCTCTCTGTCTTTCACTCTCACTCTCTCTCTCTCTCTCTCGCTCTCTCTCGCTCTCTCTGTCTTTCACTCTCACTCTCTCACTCTCTCTCTCTCTCTCTCTCTGTCTTTCACTCTCACTCTCTCTCTCTCTCTCTCTCTCTGTCTTTCACTCTCACTCACTCTCTCTCTCTTTCTCTCTCTCTCTCTCTCTCTCTCTCTCTCTCTCTCTCTCTCTTCTCTCTCTTGACATTTTAGGGACAGTGAATTTCATTTTTTTCTTTCATTTTTTTCTTTCATTTTTTAACTTCAACCCTACCCTTTCAAGCTCACAGACACACTCCAACACCTTGTGAGCTTGTACATCTGATATGCTGCATACACTATTTTTCAGTATGCTATACTGTGTAAAGTACTGAACACGCGCGTGTGCGCACACACACACACACACACACACACACACACACACACACACACACACACACACACACACACACACACACACACACACACACACACACACACACACACACACACACACACACACACACACAGGCGCTTTCCCCATTCCTCCTCACACTCCTGTTAAGTTTTGGCCTGGTTAAATACACCTCTTCTTCCAGAGCCTTACATAAATCAGTTGGGTATAAGGCATCTGACAGCAGTCTACAGCAGCCTGTAGCAACCCTCCTAACCCAACCTTCTGTTTGGCCGCACCAATGACTCTTTTTGTTAGGGTACCACTACCTACCCTAGAGGACACAGGAGAACATGCCAGCTCCACATACAGTAGAATTGCGTGACAGTCTACCACAATATGACAAAGCTTTGCCGTTACAGGACTAGTTCATCCCAAAGATTTCCTAATTTTCTATCAATTGCACACCCCTTGGATCCTTTCACAAAGATGTGTTTGTTTTTACTGCATTCCAAAGCCAATAATTGTTTAGCCTTTATTGCCAATAGCTGATTACAGTCTAGTTTATTAGCCAGGCTAAATAATTTGATCGCCTTGTAATGTGATCCTGGGCTCCACACACCCTCCGCCAACCTGGGAGGCAGCGGACTGGCCTCATGCTTCCTTCAATGCATGAGGAGTGCAAGCTGCCTTCTTTTCACCTGACAGGAGGGAGTTTCCCTGGTTGGACGTAGCGTGTGGAAGGAACACCTTATTCCAACCAGTTCCAGTCCCCTCCATCAGGCACCCCAGCTGGCCAGGGGGAGGCAGTTTAGAGTCCACGATCACTGCTTGTTTTTGTGAGGGTATCTACCCTAGGGGACATGGGGAGAACATGCAATACATGGGCATTGATGGCGTTGAAGAGGAGACACGCCGCCAACACCCACAGCAGCGCTCCTAGCGGGAATCGAACCCAGAACCTTCTAGCTGTGAGGCGACAGCACTAACCACTGTTCCACCGTTCCCCCTTGTGTGTCAAATTCTGACGTTAAACAACACACTAACACTGGAGGCAGCAGCATCACAGGGAAGCGGTACAGCATAGAGTTACATTGTGACAAGCGTAGAGTTACAGCATGACAAGCTTCCCGGTTTTCATACTAAGTGCGACCTGCGGTTGCAACAAGATACATAATAATATGATACGTATGATGGATCCCTCGAGGAAATGGTTAAAACGTCTGAGCATTTCCCCACATCGTTTTCCTTCTTCTTAATTCTGGTTTAATGTTTTTAAGGGGTTTTGTTTATGAATGCTTGTCTCAAAGCCCCCGTGACTCCAGAAACCCTCGGCTGGTACTTTGATACATCAACGCCAAAGAATGAAAGAATCTCTCGCCTGAGAAAACAAGGCTTTTCATCTCCTGGCATGAGTCAATTAAAGCCGGGCAGCGGTACTGGACGCATTCCGCATTGTTTTGGTTTTCCCCATGCGAGCATTCAGAGGAATGTCCTATGGCCCCCGAACTCTGAGGACTCAAATCGATTCTGACGTGTTTATTTTCGTGGCAAAAGGCATTTCTTTGGATTTCTAACAAGGGCTTGCAACATTTTCAGCTGCTGTTTGTGTGTATGTGTGCGTGTGTGCGTGTGTGTGTGTCCTGCATCAGAAAATAACTGCTTGTTTTATAAACAAGTCTTTTGTCTGAAGAGGGCTTGAAAAGTTTATAGCCTTTTTTCATCCCATTACTGTGCTCCAATGCACAGTAAAAAATTGCCGTGAGTAACATTTCTATCTTCTGAGTTAATACAGGATTCCTGTGTAGACAATGGACAAATTGGACCGTGTGTGTGTGTGTGTGTGTGTGTGTGTGTGTGGGTGCGTGGACATTTCTAGCAGATATTTTAGATATAGCAGCACAAGTGCTTAAACTGATTTTAAGGCAATATTTGAACTGGAACAAACAATAAGGCACGCACATCCAAAACTAAATACCAGGTGCTGGGCCGATGAAGAGCCGTGAGGCTCTTCATCGGCTGAAGAGCCGTGAGGCTCAAACGTCATCCTCTCTATGGTGAAATAAACATCTTTAACTTGGAGCTTCAGTCCAGTGTGCGGACCAATATTTGAACTGGACCCACTGGAACCCCCTCAATGACTCCTGCACTCTTACCATCTTACCGTACATCATCATAACGTAATATGTTGACACATAACATACATTGTCCTTGCATTGTCAATGTGAATTTACAACAATACCGAAATTCTCAATGGGAATTTCAATTTAATCTACACCACCGATGTCTGATGTCGATTATCAGTATCAGGGCACATTTGCGTAACAATTGGTGGATTTTAGATTGTTGCCTTATATGAGAACTGTGTTTGACAAATATACAAAAAAAAATCATCATGTTACATTCATAATGGGGAATCAACTGACTCGGAGAAATCACTAATATTACTGCTGCTGAATTAGATACATTTAGACTATACTGTATATCACATACAGTAGGCTATGAGTGACTGACTGTCATAAATGATAAGGAGACACCTCTCTGACAATAACGCTGAGACAGTTGGTTCATTTTTGAACCACAATGCTTATATGGGACAATTTTCAAAGAACCCCATTCCTTCCGTGGGCCAAGTCCAAGACAGGGAGTCTACATTGGTTCATGGGAGGTTCATAGGAGGAAACAGACATGCGCAGTACAGACCATGAAGTTTGACACTCGCAAACCATGAATGCCATTGGTTTCTTGGATTGTTTGCGAGCGTTAAACTTCCTGGTCTGTACTGTGCATGTCTGTTTCCGACCATGAACCAATGTGGACTCCCCCATAGGTGTCTTGGCTTCCTTTCCTTAATAGATAGTCATTGCCGCGGACCAGGATGAGGGAATGACGTCTGGACTTTGACACTTTGACACAAGCTGAATATGAGGGCCTTGTAAAGCGCTTTTTAAAAATAACAGCTTTATAAGCTCATGAGAATAGTGATGCTGGGTGTTCAATTGGTAAACAAATGTGACATTTTTTTTTAGAATTAATTTTGACCCAATATAATCCTGACATGTATTGTGTTCGGTAGGTGCCACAGCGAGGGGCGTAGCACCAAATTCTGGGCCCTCGGATAAGTGTGTGGGCCCCCACACCTTAAAGGCCAGTAATCCAGGCCTTTGAGGCCCCTGCCCCTTTGGGCCCTAGCAAGTGTGTCCCACTTTTCCCACCAGTTCAATGCCCCTGGCCACAGCACGGAGGAAGAGCATGTGATTAAGCCAAAGAATTATTTCACGCAATGCATTAAAAGGGCTTAAAGAATTTATTCTCATATTCCCAAGGCAATAATCCAATATTTGACTAATTGAAATTACTCGGAGACCAACCTTAACAAGAGCAATACTATATTTAAAACACTCTCTTTGAACCTGAATCATCAGTAGGGCATTCACAATTACTACATATAATTGCCTAATCACAATTATTTATGATCATCACAATTGTTTTTTCCATTGTCTTCATCCATTTCCATGTTGAAAAATGTACATTCGAATGAATGAACAAACACACAATCAAACACAAAAATAATAATAATGAATATTGAGTGGATGCACGGTGATTTATTGATGGTGTTTGGGCCATTGAATTGAGAGCTGGTTGTGAATCACTTGGATCCATTTGGGTTGATGTGCAAACTATCCCAAAGCTTGGATGAACAGTAAAACCATCTCCATACTGGCACACACTTAAGCCTCTCCAATGAATCCAAAATGACGTAGCTGGCCTGGTATTCAACCAACCAACATTTTCAATGTCACTCTCCTTCTCCGCTCCTTCTATTGGCTCCCGGTCACTCTCTGACCCTCACTCACTTTTATACTCCCTGAGTATAAAACTCATGCTGGCATTCAAAGCAACAAAGGCTATGTTACCGTCATATGTTGCAGGACTTATCTCACCCTATAAACCCTCCCATGAGCTCAGAATCAGATTAGCTGATGCAGGGAAGCTGGAAGTACATTGGCTCCACACTTCCCGCACCTTTCTCCCTGTTGGCACAAAACTATTCAAATTTGCAATCTATATATTCACTCCCAATCTGAGTCGTCACCCGTCACCTCTTCAGTTCAGACTCCATCTTAGGCCACTTGCCTAGTATGGCACAGGCGTATGAATAGGCTTATCTTAGCACTTATAGCACTCTTGTAGTGTAGACGCAGTTTATTTAGATATACAGTATATTCTACTATCCTGCTGGCTATGCAACTGTGCACATACGCTACCTGGATGCCAATTCCGAACCTTTGCCCCAAATCTTCCAGGACCACCTTTTATACTGTAGAGCCACCAGGAGGCCAACTTTTATGAAACACTTTTATTACTCCTTCAAATTCTGTCCAAATAACCTACAAATCGGTACACTACAAAGTATCTCAATATTCATATTGAATCCTAATTGGCACAGCAATGTCATGAATGGAACACTTTTCCAGAATTATTCCAAAATTAGGTCTGGGTTTATTTGTTGGTTTTATTTATTTTTTTCCACTATTGCAAGTCACCTCGCAAATCTTGTGAATCATACTTTAGCTATTTTGTGTACATTATTGAAGTGCTTATTGAAAATGATGAGCTTGCCTTTGTAGATCAGTATAGACAGAAGATGCTTTGCTTTGCGTTGTTTACCAGTTATTTTGCTCCTACTGATTGTAGGCCCCGTTACTGGTGTGTTTAATTGTGATGCTTGGCGTTGGTTGGGTGGAATTGCTGGCAGCAGCAACCCCAAGACACAAGAATAAACATCAGACTTGGCCGGGACCATTGATATTGTTTAAAACGGGTAATTTTCATCACCACAAGAAACGCCTAATAATTTATTCTGCATAGTATGTCAGAGGTGCTTGCACAATAACAGGCAATCTACAAGCTCCAGGTCCGTCAATATGCGACACGACGCAAGCTTATAGATCGGCTCTTATTGCTCACCGGACAACCGTCGAACGACTAAGTATAAATCTTGAGCAGTATTTCTGCAAAGAACTTACAAAAAAACCTACACCGCCAGTGAAGATAAAGTAAACGCGTTCCAAGCTAATGATCTGCAGTTGAATTGATGCCCTGGAAAGGGGAGCATTAATAAAAACGAGGAAAAGAGAGAATTCTTTTACTTTCTGTTTTAATGAATATTAATTGCCACTGAGGCTTGGAAACGGGGAGAGCTGACACTAAGATAGATATTGTGTTATGCTTAATTCCTCTGCTATTGAAAAACACTTCCTGGCCTCCGCTGTCCCCCCCCCCCACATGTTACCCGCTGAAGACAATCAAAGAGAGAGAGAGAGACCCTGGTTGCACCCTCCGCCCCTAGAGAATTGTCATTGTTCTCACATAATATAAATCAATACAGAGCCTGGGGAGCATCTCGCAATGCTTTTTAAATTGCTTTCATGGAAACTTCTTCGCCGGAGAGAGGTGGCAGCTCGTGGTTCTGTGAAAAAAGACCTAGATACTGCATCTCTTGCTTACTATTTAGGTGCCATGCTGGGGGGTATACTGGGGTTTACAGTTTAGAGAATGTATGAATGAATTGACCGTTGTAAGCGTTTAAAGCGCTATAAAATGCAATCCAATATTAATAAAGGGTAAGACCTTTTTTGTGTACCGGTAGTTACCTTGCAATTATGTAGGCCTAATTCCAAAGGTGGACATTAAATTAAAAATAAAATGCTTCAGTGATTACAAATTGATAATCCAAAATATGCTCCTAACTAACATTGTACACTCAAAATGCTATCAAAGTCACTAGAACATACACACAAAGTTGAGTCAGACACTATGGATCATTATCATAACTTAGTAGTATTTTTTTAAATAAAAATGGTAAAATCAACAGGACGGAACAGGAAAATACTGCTGGGCATTAAATATTAAGCAACAGATGCGAGGTTCACTGCGTACCTGTTAGTTGTACATGCTAGTTTCATTGTATAGAATATTATTTTGAAAGTACTTTATGTTGTTTAGACTGATGCTAGGTTATTGGTTTACCTGTGATCCTATAGACTACTGAGGTAGTAAACTCTTCTCTTTGTATTCTATCTATGTATGTTGTTTACCGTGCCTTTATCATAAGTTTCTCAAGAGATGCAGGACAGAGCCTTCCTCATCTCCCAAAACAAACTCCCAGTTAAATACGTGTTAAGATGGTGCAGTAGAATCAACACAACTGAATGTCCCTTACCAGAGTGTAACGACACAGAAACCGTCCAACACTTTCTTTTTGAGTGTAATCGATCCGCGGAGGTTTGGAACAGCATGAAAACAATAGGTTACAATGTAGAAATCAACAATAAATCCTATTGTTTTGGCATATTTCAAGAGACGCTGGAGAAGGATAAACAAGACTTCTTCTGGTGGATTATGTGTGTCGTTATAGCCAAGCTATGGAAAACAAGATGTAAAGTGTCTATTGGACAAGTACACAGAATCCCGAGTAATATTGTTTTTAACGAAATCCTTACTAGTTTAAGAAGAGCACGTACTTTAGATAGAAACAGACGAGCAGATACACCTTGGCATCTTCTGAACTTCTGAGAGATCGATTCACTCAAGGGACATGGGTCCAACTCCCTTATTGGAGCTATGTCCTTTTTAGAGTTTTAGTATGTTGTGATGGAAAATAATATTATCATATATCATATATATATATCATAAGTTTCAATAAGAGTGCCTTCCAACTTGCTCATCTGCAAGCTTGTAGAGTTGCAAGTAGGTCTAGTGTGCATCCCTACAAAAATGTTTAATACATTTAATACATTAATATCAATGCATGTGATGTGATGGGGTGCTCGTTTGCCACAGATGTGTTGCTGTCCTGTCCGGGGAACACGACCTCCAGGCTAAGGAGCGTAGATGCAGTGTTTCCATGTCTGCTTATTACAAGCAACTTTGAGCGTATTTTTCTCTAAGGTTTTAAATATCGGTAGTTGCAGGTTGATTTTTTTTTTTTCTTTTTTTTTTAGCAAAATCTGGCAAAGCTGGCTTTAGAGACGGCAGATCATTTCCCGGCGGGATCAAGCAAGCCTTGGCAGATAGAGAAGCCTTGTGATAAGGGTGGATATTGGAAGCTATGTAAACCTTGTTAAGCCCCACCCCCCCATGCCGGAGGTAATCCCAAACACCTGGCCTGGTTAACTGGGATCAGGTGGGGATTTGTGGGGGAGATCCATGGAGACAAACCTGACCCCGTGCTGCTCCACGGTCCCTCACGGTTTCCAATCCATCTCCGTCTCTTTGACATGTCCCGATAGCAGTCGGAGGTTAAATGTTAAACATCAACCCTGTATGTAACTAGTGGGGTGGTGGTGGGGGGGGATTCATTCCTCTGCATTTAAACCCCCCTACCCATCTCTGCCTATTGAATTTGCATGTTTTATCCTTGCTCCTGGTCAAGAAATTTCTGTATTTCCTTGTGGGGAAATGCCTTTTGAGCTTGTAACAGCTTTGGACATTATTTTATTGTACGTGGCACGGCAAAATATGCGTTTTTTTTTTTTTTTTTTTTTTTTTTTTTTTACAAATCAAACCCTGTATGTAACGCATGATCATAAAACATTTATCCGATTCCCTTCTATCAGTTCTGTCTCTCACTGTTTCTCACTGTATTTCTTCAGGATTCCAGTGTAAATTGTACCTGTATTGTTGTCAGGTAGAAACTGACAGATCCAAAACTAGAAAATGTAAAAACAGAACCTGTATTCCAATGGATCAAATGGAGTTAATAATTTAGTTTATGTCTTTCAGTTTTAATAGTTTCAATATTCATAAAACCTACAGAAACCCTTTTTTCCCCCACACACTTCTGATTTACGGGGTCACTCACAGTCAGTGCTGTGAGCCTGTGAATCTGTTATTTTGGTCTACTTTTGCGTGACTCTCTTTTACGAGCAAGTAGGACGTTAAATTCACAAAATAAATCTATGCAAAGACATTAAGATATGGAGATAGGAGGTTTCTGCGTCTGACAGTGAGGATGTATGTATTGTTGGGCCTAGTAGATGGATGTGACATCTGGCTCTCTGGGAGCCTGTTAGTCATGCAGCCATCCCTGCAGCTCAATCATTAATGCATCATTTCTGTTGGACTCACTGATTACACAGCTGCTAGGACTGACTTATTTACTTTGTCAAACAACGGTATCTCAAAATAGTATGAATGATAGATCTGATTTATTTGTGTTTTTTCGTTGCTGCGGCTTTGTTTGTCATTTTGTACACGCCAGGCATTCAGTCAGTTCGGATTCATTGCACAAGAACAGACGGGGCGTTCTGTGAGACGATAAAAAGAAATAAAATTGATTCATCGTTGTTTTAGTCCGACAGATGTGCCGTTTGAGAACTTCACGTGGCCTGCCATTGGCAGTTCAGCAGATTGTCAGTGCAGTGTCAGAAACGGAGCACACGCCAAATTTGCTAAGTTGTTACGTTCATTCTCTTCATATTGCCTAAATAGATATAGTTCCTCATATACTGTAGTTCCTCTGCTTGACCTGTCTTAGGAAAGCAATAGATTTAGCAAGGCTAATCCGTGAATAAAATCTTTCTTTCAGCATCCCGCGACTCAGCATCCCAGTGACTTCCCCATCCCGCGATAACCCTTTTGTTCCCCAAACCTGTTATGTTGTTATTTTAACCTTTCATGATGATTTGAACTATTGTTATTATTTTCTTGTCATGATTAAGGACTGAACACTAAGGACCTGAATGAAAACAAGATCACAAGGGCTTTTTCAGTGATCTGGTCTGGAAATCAGTACAGTGTACTGATTTCATTTTTGTCTGACTGTACCCTGTACTGATTACTATTCTGCTACTAAACTATTCAATCAACCAATCAATCAGTCTTGGTTCCTGACCCAGTGTTTGGGGACCAGTGCTATAATCTATCAATGTGTTTATATACAAACATAATTAGTGCGTTTTGTGTTGTTTTATCCATGTGTGTGCTTCTCTGTCAGATGTTTATGAGGGACTTGGAACGAGCCACTTTAATCCATATTGGCCAAACGTGGCAGATTTAGAAGCTCAACAAGATCAAAAGAAATTGTGAGCAAAGACTTGGTGTAGACATAAAAGCAGTTGACAATGGAGCTAATCAACTTAGTCTTGAAGACAATCATACTCAATTATCTGGACAACAATTCATGACCGTTCCGCTCTCTTGTCGGTGCTTTACAGTACAAAGACTTCATAGAGGGAAGCTGCAAAGAGAGTCATTTTGCTTGGCATTGTACTTGACAATTAATTGTCTCACAAATAACAGGGATTAACAATGCAGTTGTGTTTTGGGCAACTGAATGTTTCCCCGTTAGGCTTCATAAAAATACATCACAGGGCACAAATAACATTTGCTTATTAATATTCACAGAAACCACTGACAATGACTGGTGCCAATACACACAGTCTCTTTTTGAAAATGTATGAACATAAATGTAATATGTAGTATTCCCCCTGTATATCAGTTTAATTACAATTAGATCAGTATGCCATAATTGTTTATCAGGCCTACTTAAAGAGATATTCCTCTTTCAAAAAAACTTTTGGTCATTTTATGGTCTTCTCAGTCTCATGTGAACACACCAGAGAAGATACTCCATTCATTATTTAGATATTTGATGTTCATTTTAGCGTGTCCGCCTCCTTCCTATACAAACCCATTGTCTCTGTCTGTCTGTCTGTCTGTCTGTCTGTCTGTCTGTCTGTCTGTCTGTCTGTCTGTCTGTCTGTCTGTCTGTCTGTCTGTCTGTCTGTATTTTTTAATAAATAAATGATATACTGTATATACTATTCCAATCCATATCACACCTAGCATTCCATGCATGAAATACAGGAACAAACATGAGAGCACTTTCAATCACAGTACGGTAGAGAAATGATATATGACAGCTTGAGAGATTCCGTAAGACTCCAGTGGTCCTAGAAAAAACACTCATGGCGTGCATGTTCTTTACACAGCTGTTCACGATGTTTATGACATGTACGCCACTAGGGGCTGCACAACCATAACTAAAATCATAACCCTTGATGGTTGTTGTAAATCACAATTGTCCATAATTATACAATAATGATGATTTGTGGTGGGGAAAAAAAGAATAATAATTTTCTTTGTTGCTCACGGTGAGTTTATCAGTGTCATATCTTTGGTCAATTGTAGTGTAATGAAGTGTGTGATTGTGTTGTTTTTTCTGGGAGGCTGATGGATGGCTTGATGGCTTGTACAACGTTCTGGTGACTGACTCTTGTGTAATGGTGCGGAGAGGCCAGGGCAAAGTGCAACAGCTGACCAAATGAGAATCCATTGCCAAGTTTCACCATTACATAACGCTGAAACACCTCCCAATTTAGTCGTTATTACACAATTGATTCCTCCGCGTGCGTTTCTGTGTGATGTCACGGCAGGCCCGGATGTAACATTTACCAATTGGGGGGGCAGGCGAAAATGGTATGGGGCGGCTGAAGTCGCACCCATACCATTTTCGGTTACAGGACTTAGGCAAGTAAGCATCAATAATAACAGTTGTTGTTGAAGTTGCAACAGACACGAAGCATGCATAAAGCTAAAGGTCCGACTCAGACAGTTTTCTGTTTTGAACGATGAAATGGTGTTGGTTTAGTGGTGCGACAATTGTAGCGAGTTAGTGTTTCAAATCATTGTAATTATAAGCACTTTACTTTGAATTATCTTTGAAATTTGGGTTGTTTTGCAGACCATCATGTTTGGTGGGGCAGTCAGGGCATTTAACCCTTAGTGTACTGAACGCGTTTTGGTGTTCTAAGCATTATGTTTTAACTATTGAAAAATAGCAGATCTACAAGCTCATGGCGCGCCACTCGGTGGCGCGCCATGAGCTTGTATCTCTGCTATTTTTGAAAAATCGTGAAAACGTGGTGCAAATCTTTGAATGTTATGTTATTCAGAAACTAGAAATCATGTTTGGTGGGGCAGTCAGGGCATTTAAGGGGGCATTGCCCCACCCCCCCCCCCCCCCCCCATGCCCATGCCTAGATCCGGCCCTGTGTCCCGCCCCTGTGTTGTGCCCTACTGGCTCACATCATGCCACTGAGGAACCCCCAGCTGGAGAACACGGCCGTTGTGTACTTCCTCTGTTGAACAAGCCCTGCTGACAGGACAGCCACAGCCCTCAGGCCAGCTCCTAGTATTCAGTGGGAGTACTTGCAGTGTCAGCGATTGCCCAAAGACCCATACGGTTTTCTATAGTGGCTATCATGAAGTCAAAACAGCAGTTGTAATAACCCCAAGGTTGCCAGTTCAAACCCAGGCTCCCTCTGAGTTAGTGTCGATTCGTCCTTAAGAAAGACACTTAACCCCTAATTGCTCCCAATGTGCTGGTCGTTAGCTTGCATGGTTTCTTCTGACATTGGTGTGCGAATGGGTGAATGGAATCCACGGTCTATGTAAAGCACCTTAGATAAAGGATAGACCGTCCTACAGTATAAATGCACCATTTGCCATTTATGTGCACAGAATGACCCCTTCCCTCTTTTACACCAAATCACTTTGCTGAAAATAACAAATGCACAGGGTTGTCGATTTGCAAATTTCATTTCATATGATCAGAATAGGCATGCAAGGTTTATTAAGAACATTACCACCAGCAAACTAGAGAACTAAATCATGAGCAAATCGTGAGAAGAGAAGTTCGTGACTAGAGAAGTTCCTTTGTAGATGCAGAAAAAAAGTGATTACACTTTTATTGCTTAGTTGATTTGATTCAATTTATTGTCGTTTTGTTTATAAATCTCTGTAAACATGTTTTCAATCGTGCAACCCGACTATAGAGATAATTCTATTACGTTTCGTCTCGGGGGTAAAATCATAATGCATTACATTCATCTCTTGCACAGATGTGAAAGATTGTTGGCATGATGAAATAAGCTTAAAAGCATTCAAGAGCTTTCAAGAGATCTATTTGTCATGCTAGAGTGCGTGTGGGAAATGCTGGATTGACTTAATGTGTAGTTAATGAAACCGAGAGGAATATCAGACGAGGAACAGCATCACCTGCATAGATCCAACATGAGTGCAACTACAGCTGATTGAAGTACACTTTAACAAGATATTGTTGTTGTGACAAGGATTTAATTAACAATATTAAAAGACAAAAATAAGTGAAGGTGATAAATGAAAGTAGTAGTAAGTACCGGTAGTTAATTAAGCATAGCAATCAAATCAAACATAAGAAAAACAAGTATGGCACCATCTGTTAATATGTTTTGGAAAAAAGTAAATTAAATAATTATCTATCAATCTGTCTATCTATGATTTTATTATTATACAGTATAAAAGGGAAGAAATCCTTGCACACAACAAACACATCATGGGGTCTATTGAAGTACTGTCATGGTGTCACCTCATGAACACATGAAAGAGAGGAATTAAAAAAAAACCCCACTGCATTCCACACTTATTAATGGGTAAACAAGTTTCTAACTGAACTGCATGGTTCAGTGTGATGACACAATATACCCAGTATATCTGCATCCCCACTATGACCACGCATAAGCTCTCGGAAAAATCCATCATTGTTGTTGTTAAATTGTGCATGGTGTGTGTCCTGGGGGTGTTGGTATGATGCACCGCAGAGTGATCATAGTTGTCTGCAGGGCTACATGACTGCCTGCTTGTTGTTGTTGTTTTCTTTTAGTGGATGCTGCTGCTGCTGTCAGCAGTCTGTCTGTCTGTCTGTAAACTTTTAGATCAGCTAAAGGCAGCCATTTATTACAGTGCTTTTCAACCTTTTTGATACCAGGGCCCACTATTTATTCAGAATTTCAGCCACGGACCACCATTTTATAACATTTTAGCCACACACACCCCAAAAAGTAAAGATTTATTTTGCTTTTGTCCACAATTCCATGCTGGATTTGGGAAACAAAACAGGCAAACATACAGATCAAAATGACCGTTAATCTTCCACATCCTCTAGTTGTCCAACCAGATGTAACTTTCAAACCTTTAAACCTTTATTGAAAGGATAAACCCCTTGAGATGTAACATCTCATTTTAGAGGGGGTCCAATACACAGAACAATACAGACAGTACATACAGTGGGTAGTAACAGTACAAACAGAACGGCACAACAATACATACAAAAACTAATACAGATACAGTACAACAGGACAGGACATAAAGAAGCTCTCCCAGAAGGACCCACCCACCCAACTCTCAAAGAGTTACATCTGGTTAACCAACTCTCCATCATTTAGCTGGGGGACCACCTGGAACCCTCTCAAGGATCACTGGTTGAAAACCACTGATTTATTAGTATATTTACTGAAAATGATCTATCATCAGAAATATAATTCCTATTCTTATTAAAGGTACCAATTTCCATAGCCAAAGACACAATTAAATCATCATCCTCATTACATCACTGTAACCTCCATGTTTCCTGTCCTTCCTCCTCCTAGATGTGGATGAGTGTGCCGAGGCTCTTGACAACTGCAGCATTGACGCCATCTGCCAGAACACCCTGAAGTCCTACAAATGTATCTGCAAGTCGGGCTACAAAGGAGACGGCAAGCACTGTGAAGGTAATTTCAAACACATTCAACCCTATGCTGTGTTGATGGATGGATGTGTCCCTCTTTACACCTGCAGTGGGCAAATAACACTTTCATGATTGAGCTACTAAGGTTGATCAATTGAAATGAACAAATCCTTAATGAGTTGTTGCATGCCTGGAATTTGTCTTTGCCTTCTTATTTATTCTAGACTGACCGGACATGCACGTCATGAACAACGCGTATAAAATCTCACAGGAATACGAAATTGCGGAAACCCCTGTAGTCAGAATGCACGTTGTTTTTTTTTTTAGTTTCATTGAAATCGGCAGTCCGTACAAATAGCCATTCTCCACTGCACATCTCAGGGTCATGTGAGCCACTATAGCCACAGTGACATGTGCACACACATTTGGTGAATTATAGTATAGAATGCTTGTCTGCATTAGAAAATGAAGGACATTCACAATGTTTGCCTCATCATCAATTAATAGCTGAAACCCCCCTGGTCAGTGACATTGCATCAGGAGAGGAGAGGAGAGGAGAGGAGAGGAGAGGAGAGGAGAGGAGAGGAGAGGAGAGGAGAGGAGAGGAGAGGAGAGGAGAGGAGAGGAGAAAAACTTATGACAAAATGGCAGAGATGTAGAAAAAATGCAGAGCAGTGGTGTTCAACTGGTGGTCCGGGGACCACCAGTGGTCCTTGGGAGGGTTCCAGGTGGTCCCCAGGCTAATTTATGGACAGTTGGTTTACCAGATCCAGATGTAACTCTTTGAGAGCGTAAAAATGTTTACACTCTCAAGATTTAAAATATTCATCATCTGAATTAGCCCAAGTCTACACAACTAGAAAATGTTGAATATTAATGGTCATTTTGGTTTGTATGTTTTGACTGTTTTGTTTCCGGCCTGGTATTGTGAACAAAAGCAAACAAAATCTTTAATTTGGGGTCTCTGGGGCTAAAATGTCCCCAAGTGGTGGTCCGTGGCTCAAATTCAAAAAGCATCAAATCAATCTATCGTTGGTTGAAAATCACTGCAAAGAGGAGCGTTATGAGGAGAAAAGAGGAGAGAGGAGAAAAGAGTGGAGAGTAGAAGAGAAGAGCATAGGAGAGCAGAGGGTGAGATTAGGGGACAGAGGGAGGAGGAGGAGGGGGGAGCCAGGTGCAGGCTGGTTCCTTTAGTGGATCAGATGAAATGATGCAGTAAATTTCCTACACATGTTACAGAAGAGAATGAAGATGGCAGATGAAACAGCCTCACAGAGGCCGTGCCAAACAATCCGGGGATATTTCCACAGCCCAAGGCAGCCCTGTCTCTGCTGTCAACTTTTTTTTTCTTTTTCTCCCATTTCACTTATACTCAAAGCCTCGGGATCAATTACGTCCCTTTTCCTTTTTTCTTTTTATAATGGCAAAACCATATTGTACAGTGTAATGTCTTTTCCCTGGCTATTATTATTATTATTATTATTCTTTAATTTACTTGACTATGTTTTTGGTGGCCTCATGCCCGCAGGTTATAAAAGTTTTTTTTTATTTATTTATTTTTGTTATATTAAATCCATTGTAAAATACGTCGGCATTTGGCTTGTTGATGTCAGATCAGCTTCTAGTTGACTGCAGCTCAGCACTGGTCTGAATGGAACGCGAACAAACTTAATGACGTTTACATTGAGTGTAACTTAATTCAGGACTGTGCTTCTCAAACTTTTCCATGGCAAAGGAAAAAGTCATTTCATTTGTCATAATTAAATAATGAATATTTTGACCACAGACCCTCATATGAATAGATTTAATGGAAACGGCTATGTTTGGTTTGTTAACACATTTGATGCTAAGGACAGGTATAGTTAGTTATATAGTTAGCTAAATGAGTATATTCATCTTAAGGTGTTTGATATTGATCTGAGAATGCCTCGCTATTTTCCCTTTTTGGACGCAGCTGCTAGGCATGTTTGCTAGGGCCTTTGCAACTTCTTAGGTCGTCCTCAAACGAGCCTTCCATCGTCGTGTCCAGTCGTCCCGGTTCTCCATACATCCAGCCAGCTCACGAGTGTTCCATGCTCCTGTGTCTTTCTTGAGTACATCCACACATGTTAATGTGGGACGTCCTCATGAGCAAGGGTGTAGTGGAGGGGGGACGTGGGGGGGCGGCGTCCCCCCACTTCTCACATCTAAAAAATATTTTTTGGGCAAAAGTAGGCCTATGTACATCTTGATGATATCATCAAGATGTTTCACCATGTTAATGAGTTTCCTTTTTTCTGAGAGTGTACAAATGGAACCAAATGGACCCGCTAGGGTCCATTTGGTTCACATTTGTACACTCTCAGAAAAAAAGAAAACGGGTGGAATTCCCCTTTAAGAGGCATCCCCCAACTTCTAAAAGTACCACTACAACACTGCTCATGAGTGGTGCCCGTGTGTTGGTTCCCACAACACCAGTTTGCTGGCTGGCAGCTCTTGATGTCTTTGGCAGGGTCCTGCAAGTCGCATTCTCCTGGCTGCTATCTTGTCGCTCACCCTGAATATCCCAGCATACAGATTCTCGTTTGTGACATGTCCAACAGTACATAGAAATCAACAGAACTATGGCATTACGGTACAGATGAGGTTTTAGAAGCTTCTTAAAGTCATCAACTGACTCAGCATTTCTTAAGTGAAGTGGTGTTTCCAAATTGTAGGTGATTACTATCTCTGGCGCTACTATCTCATTAAACCCAGCTGGTGTTACCACTGTAACTCCAAAATGATCAGCTCTGCAAGATGTCGATATGCCATATAGGATACATTGGTGGTTTGTATGTCTATTCTTTGGACCCGTGGTGCACATTATGCATGAACAGTATCCTAGGGTTGAGTGGCAATGCAATGTAAACTTACATTAGCCTAGCCTACTACGGCATATTAACCCTTTCACGCATAGCGGTCACTACAGTGGACAGATAATAAAATGTGATTATTATATGGTAAAAAGAGGTTTTCATGGCAGTGCTGCATATAAGCCTGTAGAGTGGACACCAGAGGACCCCCCCACCACTGCCACCCAGTGGCCATGTGTTGTATTTGCAAGATAATCCAGTCAACATTCAAGATGGCTGCCAGTGAAGAACAGTTGCCCCAACCCTCAGGAATTTCGACTCATTCCTTCTATAGTAGGAGACCCCTCCGGGTAAAAAAAATATTTTGGCATAAAGTAACATCTAGTAATCACTGTAGTTTTAAAAAAATCCAAGTATTGATTATATGTCGGCAGGAAATTGCAATTTTCCATCTGTCCATGACAGTGGACAGCATGCATCAGTGGCTTATTTCTACAACAATTTGTGACAAAGACAATGCTTCATCTGAAGTAATAGTCTTGCATATAAACAAATTGTTTTATGTTATTAGAATGTAACCTGCATTGTTTGTGTACAAACTAATATTTTGTGCAATATTATTCACTTTTGCATGTTATGTCATTGTTTATATTATGCAGGGCTCAAGTGCAGAACTCAATAAGAGGTAGCCTAGACACTAACCTCTCTATCCAGAGTAGGGGTCCTCGTAGACACTAACCTCTCTATCCAGAGTAGGGGTCCTCTAACCTCTCTATCCAGGGTAGGGGTCCCTGTAGACACTAACCTCTCTATCCAGAGTAGGGCTCCTCTAACCTCTCTATCCAGAGTAGGGGTCCTCTAACCTCTCTATCCAGAGTAGGGGTCCTCTAACCTCTCTATCCAGAGTAGGGGTCCTCTAACCTCTCTATCCAGAGTAGGGGTCCTCGTAGACACTAACCTCTCTATCCAGAGTAGGGGTCCTCTAACCTCTATCCAGAGTAGGGGTCCTCTAACCTCTCTATCCAGAGTAGGGGTCCTTGTAGACACTAACCTCTCTATCCAGAGTAGGGGTCCTCTAACCTCTATCCAGAGTAGGGGTCCTCTAACCTCTCTATCCAGAGTAGGGGTCCTCTAACCTCTCTATCCAGAGTAGGGGTCCTCTAACCTCTCTATCCAGAGTAGGGGTCCTTGTAGACACTAACCTCTCTATCCAGAGTAGGGGTCCTCTAACCTCTCTATCCAGAGTAGGGGTCCTCTAACCTCTCTAACCAGAGTAGGGGTCCTCTAACCTCTCTATCCAGAGTAGGGGTCCTCTAACCTCTCTATCCAGAGTAGGGGTCCTCTAACCTCTCTATCCAGGGTAGGGGTCCTCGTAGACACTAACCTCTCTATCCAGGGTAGGGGTCCTCTAACCTCTCTATCCAGGGTAGGGGTCCTTGTAGACACTAACCTCTCTATCCAGAGTAGGGGTCCTCTAACCTCTCTATCCAGAGTAGGGGTCCTCTAACCTCTCTATCCAGAGTAGGGGTCCACTAACCTCTCTATCCAGAGTAGGGGTCCTCTAACCTCTCTATCCAGAGTAGGGGTCCTCTAACCTCTCTATCCAGAGTAGGGGTCCTCTAACCTCTCTATCCAGAGTAGGGGTCCTTGTAGACACTAACCTCTCTATCCAGAGTAGGGGTCCCTGTAGACACTAACCTCTCTATCCAGAGTAGGGTCCTCTAACCTCTCTATCCAGGGTAGGGGTCCTTGTAGACACTAACCTCTCTATCCAGAGTAGGGGTCCTCTAACCTCTCTATCCAGAGTAGGGGTCCCTGTAGACACTAACCTCTCTATCCAGAGTAGGGGTCCTCTAACCTCTCTATCCAGAGTAGGGGTCCCTGTAGACACTAACCTCTCTATCCAGAGTAGGGGTCCTCTAACCTCTCTATCCAGAGTAGGGGTCCTCGTAGACACTAACCTCTCTATCCAGAGTAGGGGTCCACTAACCTCTCTATCCAGAGTAGGGGTCCTCTAACCTCTCTATCCAGGGTAGGGGTCCTCGTAGACACTAACCTCTCTATCCAGAGTAGGGGTCCACTAACCTCTCTATCCAGAGTAGGGGTCCTCTAACCTCTCTATCCAGGGTAGGGGTCCTCGTAGACACTAACCTCTCTATCCAGAGTAGGGGTCCTCTAACCTCTCTATCCAGAGTAGGGGTCCTCTAACCTCTCTAACCAGAGTAGGGGTCCTCTAACCTCTCTATCCAGAGTAGGTGTCCTCTAACCTCTCTAGTTTTGTTTTGGTAAAACATTTGGTAATTTGGTAAAAATGTAATGTAATAAAAGAAAACAGTTTATTCACTGGACAGCTCATTTTCTTGATTTGCAGTTTTTAGGTAGACTGGCATGTGTTGGTGGTAGAGACTGGGCTCTGTTGGGTGAGTGGGGGTGCTAGAGACTGGTGTATGGATTTCCATAAAGAAAAAAAAAAGTTAGCTAAGCACAATCAGCATTATATCTGGTAAATGCAATCATAACACAGATTATTCACCAGTTTTTACATATATGCACTTTTTTTTTTCTTTTCTGCATAATCATTATCAGAAGAAAGTTCCATCTCTGCCATCGCAAACTCCACATGTCTGGTTTTGAGGCATTGCCGCTCACTACTAAACTATCATAAGCCAAAATCAATTGTTTGAAGCCAAGGACATGTGTGGCAATGAATGTGTGTAGTCAGAGGCTGTAAAAAAGTAAAAACACTAGTGCATATTATAACCAAATTATTATTTTGTTATTATTTTGCTATATTCGAATCCATAAACGCCTGTTGTCCATTAGAGTGGACAGGTCAGTAACTGGTTAACCAAAATGTGTTTTGAAAAAATACAAAGTGCAATGTTTTCTATATGCCTTAAGAGAAATAAAAACACATAATTCAATTTTTTTCACTCAGTATTTCATAATTCATGCATCAAAGGGTTAATATTATACTGTAGATAAGTTGGTCGTTGTGATGTAGTTCTGTCCTAAACTGCTGCACAACGATGAACAACTGCTGCTACTTCAGAGATGTCTAATCCCAGATATGTGTTAAAACGAGTTAGAGGGATGCACACACACACACACACACACACACACACACACACACACACACACACACACACACACACACACACACACACACACACACACACACACACACACACACACACACACAGACGTGCTGCATTTATTGTAAGATAACAAATCTATCTTGCTGTTGTGAGCTTGTAGATCGCTGTTTTGAAATAGCAATTAGGGTTGAAATGGTTAACTCATTTTGGTTGGAATGGATCTCTTGGAACCACCGGTAACTTACTATGATGTACTCTCTGTGATTTATTTTCCAATTACGACATTAGTCTTATAATATTCCGAAAATAGCAGATCTGTAAGCCCACAAAGTTACATACATACTGTAACATATAGCTAGTATGTCCGTAACTTTGTCTGTATGCTTGCAAATGTTATTCATATTTCCCAAAATAGAACAGTTATTAGGTTGCACTAGATTCCTATTTGTTTAGACTTGAAAGATTACTGCTGAGGTTCAGAGGTCCGATTCGAATTTACTGCAAGGACATTTTTATTGCTTACTGGATTTAATTTGTGTTGTTTATAAAACACTGTGTTCTGAAAAGATAATTCTATTACATTTGGCCTCTGGGGTAAAATTAAGATTCTCCTTTTTCTGTTTCTTTTTTTCATGTGTCTGGCCAGATATCAAGCTTGTTTTTTACTAGTTCTATGTGTTTAAGACATAAATGAAATGCAGTATTGTCCTGCTCCTATGTGGATGTGGGAGTTCATGAGCCTGGGATCACTCTACTATACTGTATCCTCCACCCAGACAATCAATTGGAATTGTAGGAATTGAAGCATGCATTCAGTTAAACTCAATTCCCACACATAAATATTGTGAAAATAGCAGATCTACAAGCTTGTAGAGCAACAACTACTTATATAAATTGTCAATTTTGCCCATGTTTGACAGTCTTCATAGTATTGTTTGTTTACTTAGATTACTGTTGATGTGGTAAATGGTCTTTTTATGATTTCAGGCCTTAAATTGTCACTCTACGAAACCGTATGTGTTCCGGTCCACTGGTTGATAACTGCTCTATGGTGTATCTATTGCAGTCTGGCAGAAACCTCTTATTTCCATATTTGAACTTATACTTGATCATACTACATTGTTACTCCCACAAAAGTATCTGATCTATCAAACCTCTTCTCTTGGAGAAAGTGGGACCATTCTGCATCAGGGGGGAAGTAGATGAATATTCCTCGTGGGTCAACCATGTAGACTCCAGACAGTCTTTTGTGCAGCTAAGATATACAGTTTAACGAGGCGCACAATGTTCACGACTGCTCATTCAATAGACTAATTGCTCGTAAAACAGCAGTTCAATAAGCTATTCACTGCTTCTGACACTACTTCACCTGACATGCTTACTAGTGTGTTGTCTTGTATTATACTTTGTCATGCTCTATACAAGGGTTGAGGGTGTATGTATAGTGTTGTATTTTTTATTTTTTAATACATGCTATTGAATATCCTTTTCATCTGTGTTGATTTACTATTATTATTATTATTATTGTTATACCATCTTGTTACTATTATTATTATTATTATTATTGTACCATCTTTGTACTGCTGCTGTTGCTGTGACTGGGATGTAATGTGTGCCTGCGTGCATTGTGCTGTCTTTAGCAACCTTGTGGGATCGATAAAGGTCTGATCTTGTCGAGATTTAAGTGTGTTCATAGCCCCTATTGACTTACATTGTAAAATGAAAGTTTAATATTTCAATAGGCCATAAAACATATACAGTAAAAGGGAAGGTAATTCTGTGGCCAGCTGGCACACAGAATCAGGGACAGGAAAACCTTCCTCTAGAAGAGAGAGATTTGTGTTTAAAGGTGCAATGAAACGGATGACGCTGGTTTCTGAACCAATCGCAGCATCACATCCCCCCAGGCTATGGAGTGTTTGATCTGTGAAGTTATTTCCTTTTGTAAACAAAAGTAACAGGGGATTACTGTATGTCTAAGTCTACCCTATACACAAACCTATACACAAACAACCTATATACATATTTTAGCATGATGATTAACTTTAAAACGAGTAGTCCACTGTCTGGAAGTCATATTGAAGGGGCATTAACCAGCTGTGTTTGGTGGACCTGGCAGTGGTGGGAATCAAACAGTGAGCTTCATCCCCATTGGCTTTTGGTGATGTGATAGTTGACACGTCATCACGCAGCACGTTTTCCCATCAAAGCACTGCAGTGCCAAAGCTGTCCATGTAAAAGCTTGTAGATCTGCTATTTTTTGAAAAGCCAACATTGAAATGATAACTGCCTATTCTGGAGAGCATCACTGGCTTTAACTAAAACATGGAGTGAATCATAAGTGAACAGCACTGGTTTTGGCCAGGATGCTGTTGTTGATTTTCTTCATTACGTGACGACCTCGACAGACGTCCTTCACGGCTCGAGTTGTTTACACAGCTCCTGTTGGGTGGAAACCTCGTATGTCCAAAAACTCTTTTTAGAAGTCAAATGAAATCTGGCAAAAATAGCAGATTCACAAACTCTGAAAACTTGCAGGTCTTGCCAGTTTTGATGCTCATGTGCGGCACTGTAGTATGATCAAATAGGGTGTTAATTTACAGAAAGAAAACACTTAATCGTTTAACAAAAAAATCGAGTTAAGCGGTTTCTGCCCTGACAGGGCCAATGATGCTGTGATTTGATGTTATGTGAGGACAGCAGCAGCCTGGGAATCTGCTGTGCTAAGAGGGTCAATGCATTTACTGAAGTACTGTACTTAAGCTCCGTCTTGAGCTACTTTAACTTTAACTGGAGTCATAAATACTTTTACACGAAAGTCTTACTTCACCACACTCCTAGTTGCAAATGTTGTACAACCACATTACATTACTTTAATTTAAAAAAGGGGCAATTTTCTCCACCACGAGCACCTTTTACCCTTGACACTTTAAGTACATTTTGATACCAATACCTTTGTACTTTTACTCAAGTACATTTGGAATTCCTTACTTTTTTTCTTGTAGCAAAGAGTATTGCTGCACTGCTGTGTAGATACTTTGACATATACTTTAAGTAAACCAAAGCTAAAGTGGGTTGAGTACTTCTTCCCCCAATGCAGTATGCTGTGCTGAGAGAATGTGGCAGGCTGCAGGTTGAGAGGCATGAGGAGTGTTGTGCTGTTCCCTCTGCTGTCAACACCCATTACGTCCCGAGTTGAAGAAGTCATGATGGAGGCCCCACATGGGCCGCTAAAGTGCTGAAGGGAGATCAGGCAGAGTCCCCACCGATGACACATTGATTGGGTCTGATGCTCATGCCAATTTGGCTGGGGTGCTGGGTCAGCTTTGATGATGGAGAGATGGCCACTAGTATATGTTTCCACACCCACTCCAACTTGACACATTACATATACAGTATACTATCAGGTCGGAAACCTCATGTTATAAATGATCCTTTTCTCTGTGTGCGCAAAATAGCTGCAAAGTAGCTGCTACAAGCATTAGTACACCTTTTTAATTTTTGAGTGCAACAAGCACACCAAGGACCAGCTTTGTCACATCTGTACACCCATCCCTATGTCCTATGTTTATCATACCAACGGGGGGACGGACTGTTGCACCACTCACTTCTGGTCTGATTAAACCCGAATATTCCTTTTCTATTTTTGAATTGTAATCCTAAAATGTAACATGTATTTAATTTCACATGCATTTAGTTATACATACCTGCGATTAGGTGGGACCTCGGGTTAGCCCAGGTATAGGGCCCAGGTAGGGCAGGGCCCTGTGCTTGGGCAAAAGATCCAAATTAAACCCCAGACTGATCCCGATGTGCTGGTTGTGCCTTGTATGGTTTCTGACGCCATTGGTGTGAATGGGTGGAAGTAGAAAGGCTTGCGTTGAGTAAAGGGGCTACATACAGTAAATGCACCATTTAGGTCAGTTCTAGAGGCCAGGTCCATATAGGCACTGGGTTTTCATGGACGTGTCTCTGAGCATTGTGTATGTTCTCTTTCTTTCTCCAGATTTAGATGAATGTGCCACAGAATACAACGGTGGGTGTGTTCACGAATGCATAAACATCCCGGGAAACTACCGGTGCACGTGCTACGACGGCTTCCGACTGGCACACGATGGGCACAACTGCCTAGGTAAGTGTGTGTGTGTGTGTGTGTGTGTGTGTGCGTGCGTGTGTGTGGGCGCGTGCGTGTGTGTGGGCGTGTGCGTGCGTGCCACTGCAGCGTTCATCAAACAGAGCTTCAATTGGGGTAGATAAGATCTGCTGATGCGTTCGGCTGTCCGCACAACCCTCTGCATTGCTTTGCGATTGAGGTCGTTGCAACTGGTCTTCAAACTCTGCCGTGCTGAAGTTATTAAAGGGAAACTCCACCCATTTTCAACATTTTAATATGTCGTTAATATACCTTAGAGATGTTGTGTGGACATGATAAAAAAGTTCCCCCAATTCTGTATTTCCTAAAAAATGGAGGTCTGAAAAAATCATTAACATGGTGAAATACATCTGATGACATCATCAAGATGTATTTCACCATGTTAATGATTTTTCTTTCAGACCCCTTTTTCCTGAGAGGGTACAAATGGACCCGCTAGGGTCCATTTGGTTCACATTTGTACCCTCTCAGGAAAATGTTGAAAATGGGTAATAACAGTGCTATCTGGTGCGCAAGAGATGTACTTGGTGGTCTCCCCGCCCACCGGTGACACCGATAACACTGGACACCGTGACATGCCCTCTAGTGGTTGACACAGAGACCCACTGGCTGAGCACACATTTTGCACACTATAGTACTTTAGTATTTAGTATTTTTATTTAAAAGGTTGCTAGTGTACTTCAGCCTTCGCATGGGAGATCCTATCACATTCTTTGCAGGAAGCACAACCATGACCTGCATATCTGTGAGCAGACACTACCCATTATTAAGTGTTCTCTGAAGTGGCAGGAACTCCCTCGCAACATCAAGTGGGAACTGGCAGCCATGACCACGATTATGACTTTTCAATAGCGATATTGATATTGTTCGCTATTTAAAAAATCACTATCGCGGGAAGTAAGGGGCACCCACTGCATTTATATCGGCCACATGATGCTCCCGTCATCAATGTTTGTTTAACTGCTGCTGACGTAATTTTCAAGGGACATGCATTGGAGGGTTTAGTGCCCATTCTGGTTAAGACCTGGAATACTAGTTGACCCTTGAATAAGGCACCTCACTGAAAGGACTACTATGGTGGGAACATACTCATATTAATTCTATGAGTCTACATGGCTGCCCTCTGGAATCTGAAAGATGCCAACAGAACGTCAACAATTAAACCGCAACGTCGTATACTGTACGTCGTATTTCATTTCATTAACTATGGGCATTTAATTAACTTTTGGCATTTCATTAACTAAAAGATTGTCAAAATGAAGTGTTGTGAATGTGAAATAGAGGCTATTTGTTATTTCTTTAGATTAGTTCAATGGCTTTTACTGTTAAATCAAGGTCTATAATGCCCTTTCTACACCAAAGCCTCAACGTGCGACTCCTTGCGTCATGCGTCAGGTTGTGTCGGCTTGAGACCAAATGGTGCTTAGCTGCTCATATCACAACAAATGGTCAACATGCGCCGATCTCAGTCAATCAATTCTTTGGAAATGTAGTGTATTCTACAAATCAATCATTCAATCAATCAATCTATGTGGATTGATTGATTGGTTTTGTGTTCCGTTGCACACACACACACACACAACCAAGTTGGTTTGCTTACATCAGTGGTTTTCAAACAGTGGTCCAGGGACCACCAGTGGTCCATGAGAGGGTTCCAGGTGGTCCCCAGGCTAAATGATGGAAAGTTGGTTAACCAGATGTAGCTCTTTGAGTTACATGGACCTCACGGGTCCATTTGGTTTCATGTTTACACTCTCAAGAGTTAAAATATTCATCATCTGAATTAGCACAAGTCTACACAACTAGAGAATTCAGAAGAATAATGTTCATCTTGGATCTATTGTTTGCCTGTTCCGTTTGCGAAATCCAGCCTGGAATTGTGGACAAAAGCAAAAGAAATCTTTTAGTTTTGGGGTCTCTCTCTCTCGCACTCGTAGCCTCACTTTATGCAGTAGCCTCACTTTTTTCTTCCTCGAGATTTGATTGACAGGTTGACATTTCATTCATTCCATAATAGTGCAGTGAATATTACATGTGTATTTCATTTTGGTAAACTGAAGAAAAAGAGAGCCAGCAAAATCATTTTGCCCCTCCTGGAGAAAGAAGAGAGTTTGTGTACTTTATAAAGCTTGCGACAACAATCATCAACATGCGCCGACGTGCGTCAAGACATATCACACCGAAGGGACCTGCGCCGATTTGCGTCAAGACCGTCATGACGCTTTGTTGTAGAAAGGGCATTAGCCCCCCAGCATCACCCCAGTGCCCCCTTTGGAAAACCCCTGGATATACCACGATGGAATCGAGCGCCCGACCTTGGTGGTGGGCAGTGCAGTTTAACGCTGCTCAACCCAAGCACACTTTGAATAGTTTATACATTTTGCTTTTTGCTCTTCACCCATAATGCCATGCGCGCCTCATATAGGGAGTCCAGGTGGAGAAAGTGGTAAAGTCATCATGGTCAGGAATAGGACAGCGTGGTTATATAATATGTCACAGTCGGGTGGAAACCTCGCCTATCCAAAATTGTTCCCCTTCATTTTTATTCTCATTTCAAAAACGTGTAATTAACGCTATTTAAGTAGCGAAAATAGCATTTTTCTCACTAATTGTAGCTATAATATGCACTTTCGTCCAACATTCTTGTGCGATGTAGTAGATGCATTAGTTCACTAAAAAAAGACCAAGTGTTGAAATATGGAGATACAGGGTTTCTCACAAGTCTTTCTATAGGAAAAACCATACAGCACGTTCCATTAGGGCCGCACCCATCCAGCCGTATCGAGCCTCGACATAATCCATGTTGCCGCATAAATTCATCCCTCTTGTCTCTGCCGTGTCCGGAGAGTCTGGACAGGCGTCTCTGGGAGGGTGAAACCGTGAACCGTTCACCTTCCTGTGACGCCTTGTGCATCTAAAAAAGGAAATTGTGAATCTGTTTCACATCGCAGGTACAGAGGCTGAGAATTGAACTTGATTTCAGGAAAAGGGGGTGAGGGGGGTGGGGGCTGTCAAAAAAGGAGTGAATTTATGAAGAGTTTGACCCCGCTGTCTGGGCACTCTCGAGAGCGGAGGTGCTCCAGTACAGCGCTCTCTTTCCCAGCGTCTAATGTTTCACCCCGGTGTGCCATTCATATTAACCCCGTGAAGAACACAGTACAACTTTAAAAGGTTATGAAACGGAGGAGAGGAAGGTGTCTGCTGCTCCTATAGGAGCTGGTTGACATATAGACATCAGATACAAGCTACGTTCATTCATTCTGTCTGTCTGTCTGTCTGTCTGTCCCCCCCATATACAGTATCTTGTTCTGCATTTTCTTTTCTCTTTGTTTTGAAACCCTTCGGATCACACCTTGTTGTTTTAACACAAATCTTCATCTCTGTCACAAAACATTTTTAATTCGAGTGGTTCCGGGCCAAATATACTGCATATATGTCAATTTGGGGGTCCTTCCCTTGCAACGAAAGAGTTTGAGATCCTCTGAAGGCAGTAGAGGACAGATCAACTCCCAGGCACTTGGTTCTTTTGCAGCGGAGCTGCACAACATATCAGCACCTTAGCTGTGTGATTTACTTTTTTTCCATCAAAGTGGTGCCTTGTGCATGTCTTGGCTGTAGTGAAGGTGCACGGCACGCACATCAATGTCACATGCACCTAATGAACCGTGAGGAACTCTGGGATTAAGACGTCCCGGAGAGGAGCGCCTCAGGGTGTAAAAACACTCTCCTCATTCCCAGGCTGAGTCAGTGACACTGCGTTTGTGTGCACTCAGTATGCGCACGCACCAAATTTCACTCCAATGTGTGCTTACAGGCGCATAGACACATGACGGGATGAACCCACATTTTAGAAAAAAGTTCACAGTGTTGGGTCATGAAATTTGATTGAAGTGCGTTCTCCCCAAAGTGAAGTCAACGTTAACGTTATGGAAGGTTTCCTTCCGGTTCAAACCTGCTGCCAAAACAGTCTGGTGATTAAGGGGGTTCATACAGCAGCATACAGATGGGATTCACTTCAGTTTTGTCAGTCATCAAACCAAATTCTGTGACCCTTGTGACCTGTGGTTGGGGGGGGGCAGAGGCCGCTCCCTTTCAGGATAGAAATATGTCATCGTAGAATAAAAGTGATCAATCAGAATAATGGATTGGTTTCTTCAGTGATCCTCCTCTCCAAGGAAGACATGTCTCCTTGTAGAGACACATGGCAAATCTCGCCTGTGGGCTAGTCACAGCATGAGGGCAGACTGAATATGGCCTTTCTTCTTAAAAATCCTATATTTATGGCCTTGTCAGTATAGTCAGTATTTTTTTTTTTAAATGAGCCCATTAAAATCTAGATGTAACCACTTTAACTATTGATTTATACTTTGGCTATTTGGAATTAGCAAAAAACAAAACAAAAACATGTATGCAGCTTGTTTATTTGCACCCATTCTCTGCTTCTCCGCATCTGGTGGTGAACAAAGTGTGCCAACCAGCCTCCAATGTCTAGTCAGTATTCTATTCAGAGTAAAGCAGAGAGAGAGAGAGAGAGAGAGAGAGAGAGAGAGAGAGAGAGAGAGAGCACTAGGAAAAACATGTTTATGTGAAATTAAAGGGCGATATTTCTCTTAATTGATTGATAAAAATAAAATACCAAATTTATTTGTTGACCTACTGTATGTGGATAACAAGATAATGACCTTATCCCTTTGCTCCCTCATTCTCGGGTCGTATGTGTTTTTTTTTTTTTTTTGCAGAGCTCTCAATCTGTCTTGAGAGGTTGCGATTGCATGCTGCAAACTGGTGGCTAAAATCAGACAAGTTGCTAAGCTGGGGACTGAGTCTTGTTAGTCCGAACATACGGAAAGGTTGTCGAACACATGCACTGCTGGTTGGCGAACCTGCACTGCTGCTGTGTTTGTTTCACTATTAAAATGTTTGCCACTTTCTTTTATTGCAAAATGCCCCCCCCCCCTCCCAGATTAAATGGGAACTCCACCCATTTTAAACATTTTAATATGTGATTAATATGCCTTAGAGATGTTGTGTGGACATGATCAAAAAAGTTCCCCCAATTCTATATTTCCTAAAAATGGAGGTCTGAAAAAATCATTAACATGGTGAAATACATCTGATGACATCACCAAGATGTATTTCACCATGTTAATGATTTTTCTTTCAGACCCCTTTTTCAAAATTTTCCTGAGAGGGTACAAATGTGAACCAAATGGAGCCTAGCGGGTCCATTTGGTTCCATTTGTACCCTCTCAAGAAAAAATTGAAAATGGGTGGAATTCCCCTTTAAGTGAGGACCCCACTAGGGATCCCAAGCCCCAGAATGAGAGCCACTAAACTCTCTGATTAGTCTTTGTAAGGAGGGCTTTATGGAACATCTGTCTCTATGCAGCTGTCAACAGACTGACAGTCAAAGCGCCAAAGTGATGCTATTGTTCCAACTGCACCTGCTCCACATTGTATACTGCCGATGTTGAAGCTTAAAGTCAAATTATTCGTCATACGTTGTGCAAAGTTATGTTGTACAATGTGAAAGAAGTGTCCCTTCATCCCTTCGTTTGTATGATGCAGTCCCATCCGCATGTCGGCGGATGCATTTCTTTTGGTTTCACCGCTCAGTTATTCATGATTTATTCAGTGTTTTATCCTTCATCCTGTCCCATGGTTCTGCGTGTATGAATACATATTCTCTGATGGAGCATGGCACGGGTTATTTTCCAAACCATTTAGCCAGGATCATTATATGCACGTGGATCATTTGCTGTGGCTGTGGATGAGCGCCTGGGCTGCATGCAGGTGTGTAATTGCGGTTATGTGAGCGTTGCTGTTGCATCCAATCAAACTGCAGCCATCAATTTCTTTGATAGGCCTATGCACTTCTTTGTCAGCTCAATGAGCATGTGTGCATGTACGCACGAGCGCATGGACGCACAGACGCAAACACACGCACACACACACACACACACACACACACACACACACACACACACACACACACACACACACACACACACACACACACACACACACACACACACACACACACACACACACACACACATTCGCGTGCACACGTCTTTTTCACTTACAGCATTTTAAACCATGGTTCTCAAACATTTTCTTCACAAGGACCCCCACATCGAGAGATATTGTTTTGTTAAAATAGTTAAAAAATGTTCCAAACTTCTCAAAGCTATTTGACACGTTGTCAACTTATCACTTTGCTTTATTGCGATTGTTTAAATGGCTTAAAGATTTTTGGATGCAATTACACCAGGATAGAAGTAGTCATGTCTGCCTGCCTGCAAGAAATACTAAACCAATAAACTGGAGATTGACTTGAAAAGTAACAATTTTGAACATGTTTCCCTGGGAAAAGAGGGGAACTTGAGTCCTCAAGTTTTTTAATGCATTCTTTTAATTATAGAACATAGCTCTGGAAAGATACAGTATATAATGCAGTGTTTCATTAGTGAAACATTCTCCCATGTGATATGGCACACATAACATACCGATGGCGATATGATGGACTAAAACTCCTATCTCCCTGTTCCAAAAGGTTTGTTTTGTTTCAGTCGTGAATTAACAATTAACTACCCTACTTCATCATACAAGAGCATCACACAATCGTACTGAATAAAGGAGATATTCAAGGTCTCAATGCACCACTCAGGGCGCATTGTGAGCTTGTTACTCAGCTATTTTCGCTGTTTTTAATTTTCTTGCACATAACACAAAAAATACTGTAACAGGTTTGTGCATTGGACATACCAGGTTTCTACCTGACTGCAGCAACGATATGAAAGTAAAGCAGCCGTTGCCTAATTAAACGTAAATGGCCCGCTAGAGCAGGCATGCATTTCTTGCAGATGCGTTCAGGTGCGTGAACTCACTGCAGACCCTTTTTGTAGAGCGGGGAACATTCTGTTATTCTAATTCCCAGCACTGCTCTGCTTGAGGGAGTAGCCCTCACCACAGCCCAGAGGAGAGGAAGAGGTTATTAGAGAGTTTATTACAAGCTTCCTCTTCCAGGTTTTCTAAGCTGCTTCTAAGCGCATTCAAATCCAGAGTGATGAGTTCTCTGGGGACTTGGAGCCGACTTCACACCGTTGAAAGTAATCGCAGACGGATCTCTCAAGATAGTGCCACCTATCTGTCTCAATGGACACCCATTCTAAACGCAGAGTTGACACTTCAGTTTCCATCTGTGAAACCGTGAAACTTCAACAACTATAGCATAAGTACCTGAAAAATCCACAATCATTATAATGAAACGCTCACACTTGGACATGTCTTGGTTCACATGGGACGAAATGACCCAATGACAACTATGTTGACATCGCACTAGGGCTGTACCAGACTAAGGATTATTATAGTCAAATCTGATTGGCAAATCAGATTCAACTTGAATTATCCAAAAAAAAAGACTGAGACTGAATCGACTGAGATTGGTGGGAAGCTCCCTCGATTGATACATCGACGTATTAGAGGTCAGGCCTAGCATCATACTGTAGGACCACTTTTACCTAGGAGTGATGACATCATACTTTAGGGCTGTGTGATCCTAGGGATGCCCCCCCCCCTCTCTCAGTGCCAGAGGGAAGTCAGCAAGGCGGAAGTGGTGCGATGCAACAGCACATCTCCCGGTGGACGCAGCGTGTGATGTGAGTGAGAACGTCACACACTGTATAATTTACCTTGTGGAGAAGCTATTGTACACCACTCTGATGCCCTGGAGAGAGACAGGAAAGGCCAGGCCGAGTGTGATAACTTTATTACAATTTTTATGACCACGACTGTAGCCTTTTTTTTTGCAGAGGTGATGGATCGCCACGCATCCTTATCACCAGGAGCTTTAGGGTTGTTGTTCTTATTTTTTTAATGTCAGGTTTTAATCCAAAACACACATCCTCTGAACAATGGAAAGCAGATGCAGCAAAGGCTAGTTAGTTCCCACTGCCGTCCTCCTCGCGTCCCTGCGTTATTTTACGACCTATATGTTTTGTTTTAGGTCCTTCAGAAACCTAAATTCCTTCTTATCACTAGCACGGTCTATTAAACTTGCGCAAGTAGCCGGTGTGGTGCCAAATATCATTAGCATCTGTACAAACAGGCCGCCTGATGGATTTACAAGCGCACAAACCACAAATCACAATCTCCCGCAACCTTTAGCCCCTACCCTACCGGGAACATTATTGGGGGATCATATGTCTGGATTGTGGCTGATCCGAGCTAGACAAGAGGAATGACAAATGTACACACACTTAAAAAGCCCAGCGTCTCACTCTCTCATCGGCAAGCTAAGCGACAGCTACAGCTTGGCTGATGCCAAATTTTTTAGTCTGATCCCATGCAGTTTTTGAGAGTCCTTGATGTTTTGGCTGACATTTTCAGTGTGACCTTTTCTAATTAAGTTGGAAAAACTTTGAGTGAGGTATCTTTTTGAGAAACATTTCACTACAGTTACTTTTATATTCATCCACCTCAAAAAAGAAAAATTCTGTTTTTAAAGACAAGGGGGGGAAGAGCAGATCGTAGATCGAGACAAAGTACATTAATGATCTTATTTACAACAAGCACATACATTTACACAACACTGATGATAGTGGTGGCGGGGTCCATTCCAATAATCCCAACATACTGTATGTGACAGTGGGGAAGACACTTGCATGGCCAGTCAAGACACATGCGTGGCTGGTCAAGACATATGCGTGGCCAGTCAATACACATGCGTGGCTGGTCAAGACACATGTGTGGCTGGTCAAGACATATGCATGGACAGTCAAGACACTTGCATGGCCAGTCAAGATATATGCATGGCCAGTCAAGACACATGCATGGCCAGTCAAGACACATGTGTGGCTGGTCAAGACATATGCATGGCCAGTCAAGACACATGTGTGGCTGGTCAAGACATATGCATGGCCAGTCAAGACACATGCGTGGCTGGTCAAGACACATGCGTGGCTGGTCAAGACACATGCGTGGCCGGTCAAGACACATGTGTGGCCGGTTAAGACACATGTGTGGCCGGTTAAGACACATGCATGGCCGGTTAAAACACATGCGTGGCCAGTTAAGACATGTGTAGCTGATTTCGACACATGCGCAAATAGGTTAAATTTCTTTTTAAAGTTTAAGACTCAGGGTTTGGGGTATATAGGATAGGATAGATAAGATTATGGATGATAGTGCTGTTAAACAACAAGGATTAGGGTGGAATATGAAATATCGGACAGATCCGTCTTGAGCACATGACTGTAAAGCTAGTGTATGAATGTGTGTGTGAATGTGATGCACAATCTCTGCAAAGCGGCTTGGATAAATTTGCTTTCTAAATGCACCATTTGCCATTTTTGCCATTTGCCATCTGTCTTTTAGCTAAGAAGTCCTATATTCCTGGGGAAAAAAACATTGAAGACCCCTGATCCATGTAATGACTTGGGTGCAGTGGACAAGGTCTTGACTCTGCATCGCTTGCTTATTCATCAGCCAGGGATGGTTGGTGAGTGGGGGTCAGGTGGTCCCTGCAGCACGTGGCCCACCACCACCACCACCACCGCCGCATGCACTCGTGTTCCTTTGATTCCTATCGACCCCAAACAACTGATTTGGTTTGTATTGATTGGAACGCGGCTCAATTCCCTGCACAATTTCCAGGGAAATGAAATGAATGGCCTTTGTGCCTTAACCTTCCTCAAAGACATAACATGATCTATAACACACAGGCAATGTCATGACAGCTTCTGAAATGCATGAGGGGGTTGCATGGCTACTTATGGAGAACGCTATGCAAATATTATAAAACCACGTGACGTGATTACTTCACAACTTGATTATTTTTTCTTTTCTTTTTTCTTTATTGCAGTATTTGGTCCCTATCACAGTTATTACACAATAACTGCTAATTGCAATTATTTGTGATAGTCACACTTGTTTTTGAATAGTTGTCATTTATTAATGTTCCCAAGATGAACCATTTCCATACCATTTCAAATAAAAAGTAATGGAAATGGATCTAAAAGCACATGATGTATACAAGATTTAGATATTCTTGACATTTTTTTTAGATATTCTATGACATTCT
The DNA here is from genome assembly GCA_039105355.1 of Benthosema pterotum. NCBI lineage: Eukaryota > Metazoa > Chordata > Actinopteri > Myctophiformes > Myctophidae > Benthosema > Benthosema pterotum. The sequence goes on from CM076968.1 coordinate 36,044,841, forward strand.
TTCTTTTTTCTATTAGTTATATATCATTGCGCACAATTATTTATCTGTTATATCTTCCACCAGGCAAATTCCTGTTCACCGAGACTAAACCGAAATGAAACTATTTTTATTCACATCTTCCGATCGCAGTTATTTGTGTGACAGTGAATGGATCAAGTTAAAATGTCACAGTTACTTGGCCCATGCAGGCCTCCATACATGGCAGCGGTAACAAGTCTTTTGTTTACACACCATGCTCTGTACATTGGCAGCTTTTTGAGCTGTTCGCTTGGTTGAGCCTTTTCCCCTGACATCCTAATCCTCCAGGGATCATGTTCTAAGGCTGGCTAATCAAACACTGAAGGACCCAGGCTGATGTAGTATTGACCGCCTGGACCGTGGTGGGAGGGGCGGGATCACCACGGAGCTTGATGTCGACTTGATCCACAGCCTTTTGAAAAACACTTCAATTGCTATGTCTTTAAGGTGCATTTTGTTGTTGTCAAGGGATAACCTCTCAACTCCATAGTTCAAAATACCCTACTTTGATCATAGCCTACTTCAGGGTCACACAGATGTAGTCCTAACAAAAACTTTGAGTGAGTTGATCTGCTGCTTTTGATATAATGATTTTTTACAACATATTTGAATCCTGAAAAGGAAGAGTTTCTGACAGATTCCACCTGACTATTTGCCATGCCTTTAAAGTGCATTAAAGTGGTGTGCTGACACTATATTGACTTCATCAGTTACTCTGTGAAGCTGCGCTGTACACTGTAAAGGCATTGTCATTTGATTGGGCTTATTTCAATGCAACAGACGAAGAAGACAATTAAAGATAAAGAAAACACATAGGACGCATAGACTAATTTCTATGGTACTCCCTGCCCTTTCACGTATCTCACCTGTCTTTAGTAAACAGAAAAGGTATTTTCAGGTCTGTATACCAATGTTATTCAATCAGGATAGAGGCATCAGGCATCATGTTGCTCATATCTGACTGGACGTGCTGTTACGAAGGCGTTGTGTCTCTGTTTTACTAATGTCATATTTTCTTATTGGATGTGTCTGCATCAGGTATCGGCTCTGTGCCCTGTGTATGCAAATAGCATGTACCATTCCCGCTAGGCGTATGCGCTGTAGAGGCAGTAGATGATGAATCCACAGAGGCAACTGTTGGGGTAACTTCAGATGTTGGAAAGGTTCCTCCTCTCGGCCACATTCTGCTTCTTCATGAAAAAAAAAACAGGCGGGGCGAGTCTGCAGAACATTTATCAACATTGTACGAATATTGAGGAGGAATTGACAGGGTACACCTGCTTGGTAAATCCCACGTGGGCGCAAGCTGATTCTGGCCTCACATAAGCTGGTTTGTACACTCTGCTGATAAATGAGGGCCAATAATCCCATCCCACCAGACCTTACTTGGATAGGTCACATTCAATGATTCCATGTTGATTTTTTGTCCTCTGGGTGAGCCATTGTTTAACCTTCCACCGATAATGGCAACTATCTGCTGATCCATATGTGATGGATTCAGAATGTTTGGTTTTACACATACAGTACTGTACACTGGAAGAAATATGGACAAAACGAACAGTGACATCACACACTAATTTATACGGACCCGTTTTAAAGCCTCTTTCTTGGAATATCTTAGATAGCAAAAATGCATTGATTCAACGTTGAATTTTGGTTATCTAACCAAAATTCAACGTTGAATCAATGAATTTTGCTATCTGGGATCTTATCTATAATTTTGCGGACCCAAAAAGCAACCGGAAACAAATAATTTGGTAATAAAATGAAGCCTGAAGTCTGGTCGACTTCCCATTGTTAGTGTGGTATTTTGTACTGTAGCCAGCAAAGGTTGGAAATGTACCCCTATGGAATTGTGGGTCCATTCTCACCAAGAAATGGCTCTGAAATGTTCCCAAGGCAGGTTTAATTTCAAAACTCTACAAAAGTTCAATGGAAGAATTCCACATGACCATGCTCAACTGGCGAGAAATTGTTAAATGATGCATTTTAGGAAGGGGACTGTGGGCTAAATCTGAGCTTGTGCCACAATTGGGGCCCCCAAGGTAGACATTGGACAATGTCTATCTGTTGTGACATATTCGGGTTGGACAAGGAGAGAGTCTGTGTCTCTGGGATTGTTCTCTCCATGCATGCAGAGATTGCACTGGGAGCTGGCAGAAAATGTCATGTGTAAATATTGGTAATTGCGGGTTGTGCTTTTTGCACACTGTCCAGTGGTCTTGTTAATTTGTTAATTCAATGTAGTTGCTAGTTGAAGTACAACTGCTATGACACAATGCCGTATGGTTAAGCAAACAGCCACCCGCAACGGCGACGGGTTACGATTGTGACTCGTCAGCGTCCGTCAAACAGGCGTTGTGGACACTACATGTACGTTCTACCCTAGTAGGAACGGCTGCTACGGCAAGCAGGTTTATCTATTGAGCACGGATCGAGTTCCTGTTGCCGTAGTAGAGACATTGCCATCCATGTTAATCACAATTTAATCGCATATGAGTTCTAAATATACCTTAAAAGTGTGTTTTTCAAGAATATTCATATCAAGGTCAATTATTTATTCTTCATTTGAGCCACAGACCTCCATTTGATGACATTTATTTAGACTTCCAGACCTAAATTAAAGAATCTGTAAACAATTTGATGTTAGTATCATTAGGAGCGAACATGCACATTTTGTAGAAAGTTTTCTACATTCTCTAATTGTAGACTTATTTTAAAGTAACTTAACTGATGCAGATATTTAACAATTATTCACCTGCATTTGGCGAAATTTAACCAAATAGACCCACTTGGCCTTTGGTTTTACTGTGAGTTAATCTCGCACTAAAAAAAATAATTTAACTCACGGCTGAGTTAACTTGCAATTAACTAGTTAATGCTGACAGCCTTATTAAATACACATTTTTGTATATTTATATTTATTTACAATAAATAATAAAACGATAAATAATTTGTACATTTCTTTTCCAGTTGTTTTGGAAATGCGTGCGACATGTCCGTGCATGTGCGTCATGTGGCCTTGTCACTTAATTCCTTGGGCTTTTTGTTTTCTCTGGTTGCAACGCCTGACAGGCTGCGCTGTCAGACTCTGCGGCAGGCCTCTGGTCTGGCCTGCTTGGCACGAGGCTGTCCAGCACAACACTTATCCCTCTGCCTCTTTTGTTTGTAAAATACTTCCAGACTTGTTTTGGAGGAAACTGGTAGAAAATACCATTTGTTATGACCTTAGCTCATATTTCTTTTATTTAGGAAAAAGCTCAACCCAGTCAGATATTTTCAAGTCTGTGCTTTGTTTAGCCAAAGCACACGTTGCCTAGGAGACTGAAAAGTAAAAATCAATAAATAAATGAATAAGAAAATGAATTAAATAATGAAAACATCCTGCGTTAAATCCAAGCCGCATTAGTTTGCTTGTGTTATATAAAAATTAAACATGCCTCTACTGCAAAGTTTTGACGATTCAAGAAAGAATGAATGTTCCACGGACCAGGATGAGCACAATTTCTGGACAGCAGATCTGCTTGTGCTGGAGCCCTTAGATGATGTGACTGTGGATGAGTGTTTGTTTACGGCCAGGGTGTGTGTGTGTGTGTGTGTGTGTGTGTGTGTGTGTGTGTGTGTGTGTGTGTGTGTGTGTGTGTGTGTGTGTGTGGTGTGTGTGTGTGTGTGTGTGTGTGTGTGTGTGTGTGTGTTTGCGTGTTTGCGTGCGTGTGTGTGTGTGTGTGTGTGTGTGTGTGTGTGTGTGTGTGTGTGTGTGTGTGTGTGTGTGTGTGTGTGTGTGTGTGTGTGTGCGACGCACACACACACACACACACCCCCACACACACGCACACTGTGCGTGTGTGTGGGGGTGTGTGTGTGTGTGTGTGTGTGGCCTCTCAGACCGGGTTCAAAAACCTGGCTCCGCTCCTCGACTGCCTGTTCAGTCAAGTGGCTGAAAAAATGCGCCGTGTCATTGAACTCCGTGAGCACCGACTCGCACGGCAGCGCCGCTCGCCCATTGGGATGGACAGGACACGCAGTAATCCTTTTTGATCATGGTCGGCTTTGTAGGACATCCACTAAGCTAATGAAAAAGGCTGTCCTACAAGCCCACAGCAGTGGTCAGGCGAGATATCCAGTGTCACTGTACCTTGCATACGAGGCCCTAACATGATGTACCTCCGCATGCTGTAACCTTCTAGCTCCTACTGGTGGGAATGCACGCGTGTGTGAAGTTGATGGCGTGACCGGTTCTTGAGTTACATGGATTACAAGTCACCCATTGTAAATTACCTTTTAATCCTTGATGACACAACTGAATTACATTGTTCCTTCACAGCACCTTACATTTATTTCAAATATTATGTTTGTAATCTTTCCCCCTGAGATGTCATAATTAAACAGATGAACTTAGACTTGGTGTTTAATTGCTAAACCCTGTGCGGCACTCGTATTTCAATGCTTACTTTCCTAAAAACAGCAGATCACATTGTGACACCTTTTTGCTTGTACAAGTGTTAAACTGAAGTGATATTGATTAATTCTAATTCTCGACGCACCCTGTGGCCCTGCAGTTTGAGTAACCCTGGGTTAAGTGAAGCAATTAAGGCAGAACAGCCCAACTAAAAGCCATGTCTTTCAACAGCTTGTAGAGCAACTACACTTTGTCAAACCGTGCAGGAGTCTTTCATGTTATGCATGCACTAGTGGACTGTCAATGCGTGGCACTCAGAACGGCAGCATTTCTTAAATCAAGCTTATGCTAGTGCAATCTGGGTACCTGCTGGCAAAACAAAGGAAAAACAGCGTCCTGGTTTTCTTTGAAGTTAAACAGTCTGCCTTGAGGCATTACAATAGCTTATGTATCCTGTACGTGGTGGTGGGAGGAGCCCGGGATCGAACTGGTTCCCAAGCCACTGCTGCCAACCTGATTAGGATGGTGTTACAAGCCACTGGACTCTCAATCTGTCTTTCAATACTGTAGATCCGCTGTTGTGCCTGTCCCCGGTGACCCCCGTGTCCCCACTGCCTGCCCACAGTAACCCCACTGCCCTGCTGTCCCCCTGCCTGCCCCCCTCTTGTTGCCCTACCAAGGCAATGTGTGGTGCGCTATTTATTTTTTTGTTATTTTACAATTTGAATCAGAATCTGAAGCGTAACAGTTGGGGATGAGGTTTCCAGCCGACAAGGACGATATGGCCAGTCCGTCTGTCTTCATCCGAGTGCTAAGCCCCGGTAGGCTATAGGATAGGACAGGACAGACGGACACGGGGCACAGCCAGAGAAACAAAAACAAAAGAAGAAGAAGAAAAAAAAACTCTGGTTCAGCAATAAATGTCAGAGTCACTGAACCCTGCAGTGAGAGAGTGAAAAGACCAGAGCGCTTTCTCTCCAAAATAAGAAGGTTTTTTTTGGAGTTTCTGTAACTCCAACCGCACAGTGTTTACATGGCTCCGGAGCTCAGCGCGAGGCCAAATGTTATATATACAGCCAAGGCTATCTGAGAAAACCAGCGGACATGGCCTCCACAAACACAACCAATCTCTTAATCTCTCTCTCTCTGCGTTTGAACCAGTCCACCCCCCTCCCTGGATCTCTTTCTCTCCTGCTCGAGTGAAGCGAGGATAGAGCAGAGAGACATGTCTCATTTTTCAAGAAAACTGAGGCAGCGCTTTTAACTTGATTAAGACATTTCCCCCCCTCCTTCTATTTCTCTCCCTCTCTCCCCATCGCTGTCTCTTTTTTCCATCCTCTCAAGAGAATTTTCTAAAAAAAAATGTTTAAAGTCCAAATAACACGAGCACTTCTCCCTTCTGGCCTGTGCCAGAATACCCCCCCCCCCCCCCCTTTCCGTTTGGAAATATTTGCTTTGGATGCCGGCCCTTTGCCCCAGCAGCACACAACACAGGGAATTATGGGAGCTATTTAAACGAGGAGAGATGGTATACTGACAGGCGACGGCTCATTTGGAGGGATGAAGGAATCAGGAAATGAAACCTTCATTGATGAGCCGGCCGGCCGGCCGGCCGGACTGACTTTTGTTTTTAAGAGGGAGAATTCCTCCGGGGGTCTGCCTTCCTCCGGCTGGTCCGGCCAGCCGGTGCTGAGGCCAAGTGAGCCGTGGATCTCAGGAGACCTTTTGTGTGAAAAGCAATGCACTGCATGGGTTCTTTCTGCAAGTGTGTGTGTGTGTGTGTGTGTGTGTGTGTGTGTGTGTGTGTGTGTGTGTGTGTGTGTGTGTGTGTGTGTGTGTGTGTGTGTGTGTGTGTGTGTGTGTGTGTGTGTGTGTGTGTGTGTGTGTGTGCAACTGTGCATGCTTGCGTGCGTGTGTGCGTGTGTGTGTGTGTGTGTGTGTGTGTGTGTGTGTGTGTGTGTGTGTGCATGTGTGTGTGTGTTTTCAGACATTTCACCACTTAAACCTATACATAGTAAACCTGACCTCTTGCCTCTGAACGTGGACTACACTTGAGTAGTCAAGTGTAGAGAGTAGAGTAGCATGTACCACCAAACCTCTTCACTAAAAGTAGACAGGCCACAAGCTGACAAGCATATTGTGCTGTGAGCTTGTGATGTGTAATTTTTGTGAATGGTGAATGCTTCTCCCATAAAAGTTCCTATAGTAGTTAATGTAAAACAAAGTGCATCCTCACCAAGAATTCTTTTATAATGTACTTTTAGAGCACATACTGTATAACGTTGAGTCACTGCACCTTTAATGTTGACTTCGATCCACAGCACCGTATTTGTTTTGGCTTTCCCTCCAGCCACAATGCCTTGAAGAGAAGGGAAGCTGTTTTTGAGGCTTTTCTAGTCTGTTTTTGGGTTGTCTAGTTTAGATGGCAGTAGCGAGCGTGTTTAGTGGCTCAATAGCAACTGACTATGACCATGCATAAAAAAATGAACGTTTATAAACATGATGATGATGATTGATGATGTTTTGCCTTTGTCATTGTTTATATTGCATAAAACATCTTCCACACCGTAGAATGAAACAGCGCCCACTTTGTTCCCCAGACCAGAGCAAGAAAATTCTACTGTTTCTTTGGTTTCAGTTCTTAACCGACTTTTAAGGTTCTTTAGGGTTTCATTTTCAGTCGAACCACCCTGAACTGGTTCAACAGTAGGAAGTAGATTCTGATTCATCAATGTCAGATCCGGTTATGACTGTAGACCTAATAAACAAGACATCACATAAACAAACCACAAATAACTGGTTCAGCCCACCTCTTTGTGACGGGAAAGTAAGGAATGGTCATCACGATTTCTCGGCAAAGAGCTACGGACACTTTATTAACAGTGTTGCACAATGGGCTTTTGCACAGCTGGCTGTGTGTGTGTGTGTGTGTGTGTGTGTGTGTGTGTGTGTGTGTGTGTGTGTGTGTGTGTGTGTGTGTGTGTGTGTGTGTGTGTGTGTGTGTGTGTGTGTGTGTGTGTGTGTGTGTGTGTGTGTGTGTGTGTGTGTGTGTGTGCGTGCGTGCTCTTGTGCATGACAGCTATTGCTGGAAGAAGTAAGACTGTCGATACAACAATGAAAAAATACTGTGTAATGTTTTGCTGTTTTGCACATGCTTGAAACAATAAAGTAACAAAAAGGTGTAGGCCTACATCAACTATAGCATTGCTGTCAGGCAGAAACCTCTTAATTTCATGTCATATAAACCTTTTGTGGTCAAAGCTCAGCTGAGTTTCCAAGATCAAAATGTGTTGGATTTGCTAGTCAATACTTGAATTTGAACAGTGAGTTTTCCCCCAACATAGATGCCTCTCTCCCAACATGGATCTAGTGTGTGCGTGTTGTGTGTGCGTGTGGGCATGGATCTAATCTCCACCCTCCTCTCTTTCCGTCTTTCTCTCTCTCTCTGTCTCTCTCTCTGTCTCTCTCTCTCTCTCGCACGCACGCAGACAGACAGACAGACAGACAGACAGACAGACAGACAGACAGACAGACTATAGTGGAACCCTATCCATCTCCTGTGCTCGGCGCATCAATAACGTGCTGTGTACACAAGCCTCTTTTTTTAATGAAATCGTCATGCGAAACTAATTTACTGTCTATTTGTCCAGTCGGAGAGGAGTGAAGAGGGCTAGAGATTAAGTTCTCTTTCTGGGGGAATTCTCAAAAGCCTTGCCAAGTAAAAAATATGAAAATAAATTATAGATGCACTTACAGATGACACAAGTGAGGGGCATACATTGGTTGCATATGCGTTCCCCGTTGTATCTTACAAATTTGTGTATAATTACAGAACAAAGAATGTTTATTAAAGTGCAAATAACACACATTCCTAAAATTCCTCAATCACCACTGATATAACCAGTCCTTGTCATTTCTTTCTGGACAGTTTAGCTGCAGTACCACAATGTCCTGAGGTGATGGACGTTATGTACATTATTTTATGTTATTTATTTTAAGTTATTATAATACTGGTGCAGGCTTGTTTCCATTGCATTGCAGCTTGGGAAAGCAACAATGTTGGAGATTGAGAACAAAATGGAAACCTATTACTTTCAAAAGATTTTTATACAGTACATTTGAAAATTTTAAAAAGTTCAAAGTGGAAAAAGTACTCTGTATGTATGTATCAATACTTTGAGTACTTTTTCCACCACTTCCTCCAAAGTGTCAGCTAACAGACAGAACTGTGTTGCTTTGATAAGTGTGTTATTGTCAGTTTGACCCTACGACCCTCTTAGTCTGGCCAAGTCCTCCATGCTGCTGTCAGACTCCATCAACACCAACACCTCCCTCCACACCATGGTGACAACAACATGTGTCACCATGTCACTCTGACCCACTGCACTCTGCAGCCATGGGTGGGTGTGTTGTCGAGCCAAGTTAAAGGAAGATGAACGCTATACTGCATGAACAACATTGTTCGATAGAGCAATGGGTTCCATGCACGGCAGCCATGTTGGAAACAAACTGGGCCCCATTCTCCCTTACTTACTTCACAGGCGTTTCCAATGATGCTAATTACAGTTGTGTTGCATTTTGGGTACTGCTATTGTGCATGCTGGCTCTCTGGAAAGTGGTAATTTGGTTCCATTTGCACATTCAGTTATGGTGGTCCTGGAAATGAAGGAGTTGCTGCTGCAGTTTATTAAGGTCATTGAAGACTGATATTGGTTTCAACAACTTGCTCATGAAGGAGGAAAAAGGCTTTGCAAAGTAAGCTGCCACATATACAGTATGTGGCAGAGGCACTGATAGAGTACTGTGTGACAGGAGGGGCTGATTCTACTGTGTAATTAAGTGATGTATTTTTGATTAGGCCTTTCACTCCAAGGCTTTAAGCTTTCAGCGATGAAACCAAAAATAAACGGGGAAGACATATTTGCATATTATTAAAACACATGGGGGTCTATTAGAGAAATGTTTACTCCATGGACACATAAAAACTAGGAAAATGTACAACACCCTGTCCCATTTATAATTTAGACATGTGGAGATTGTACTGAACTTTTGAAATGTGTTATTTGTGCAGACGTGGACGAGTGCTCTGAAGGCAACGGTGGATGTCAGCAGATCTGTGTCAACATGATGGGGAGTTACGAGTGTCGCTGCCGAGACGGCTTCTTCCTGAGCGACAACCAGCACACCTGCATACAGAGGCCCAAAGGTTAGCGCGCACACACGCACACGCACACGCACGCACATACGCACACACACACACACACACACACACACACACACACCCCAGATAGCAACATGCATTGATTCAACCAAAATTCAACGTTGAATCAATGCATTTTGCATTGATTCAACCAAAATTCAACGTTGAATCAATTCTTTTTGCTATCTGGGACGCGATGATGCACGTGTATCCGTGCACATGCACGCATGCACACACACACTCACTCAAACAGTCAACTGTGCATGCACATGCACAGTTGCATGCTCACATGCAGACACACATCCAGGTTGTGTGCATGTTGCTCATTAGCAGCGTATTTGACCTGTGGCTGGATGGAGTCACGACCTGTATGAATAATGCAGTGAAATATGCAAATACTAAATGAGCAGAGAGGGCCGGCAGTAAAACAATAAATACAGCAGCGATAAACTTGAAAAGTTCATTCCTCTGAGCGCATACACCTGCCAGGCTGGGTTGCCTACCCAGGGCTGTGTGTTGCGACTTGTTATAGCGCCAGCGTGAGCTGATTTTGAAACCATATAATATAAGGTGGCAGTTCTTCAATGTCCTACTGTAGTTAGTGGTAATCTGTGTGCAAAGTTCCATGGTTATCAGGCGATGCTGTTCATGATTTTTGGTATTTTACTTAAGTACATTGTAAAATGTGCCACTCCTGCAAACATTTTGAAGCCAGTTGTACAATGGCATATAAAAAAACAAATAATAAACAAACTGAGGCATACATGTTGATCACAATGACTTCAAGAGATAATTTATGCATGTATAAGGCATGCCTCTGCTTGTCCAGTGATGGAAAATGTACTTGGTAGATTTTTAAGTATGAATACCGTATTGTACAAATGGAAGTAATTAAGACTGCAGGTTAAAGTATTCGCATCACTTGTAGTACTAAACATAAAAGTAGTCATTGTGCAAATGTCCAAAAATCCATAGTAACTAAACTTAGTAACTAAACGAAATAATTGTAGTGAAGTACAGTAAAAGTACAAAGTGTCTCTTGAGATGTAGTGGAGTAGAGATACTGACGATTTAAAATACTCCAGTACATGTACCATGTTCCCAGCAATGTCTCCTTGCATTGTTCTGCTTCTGTGTTGCATCATTCTCTTCAGTGTCAGTTCACAGCCTTTATAGCTTGAGCGCTCAAAGAGAACTTAGATGTTTGCCCGACACCCAAACTAATAAAAGTAGTTGATCTACAAGCTCACAACGCATCGCCTTGTGCAGAGCTGTGAACTTGCAGATCGACTTCCCTACATTTGTTTTTGAATCTAGTAAATATTTGCTTTTTGCCCAAAAAAGGGAAAAAAGACAAGAAAAACACAGGAAACAAATAAATAAAGGGACTCATGAAGATGTGTCTGTGAACCAAATGGATCGTGACCCTCTGTTTGGTGTGCTCTGCAGTTGAATGCATCATTTTATTGCATTATTGTCATTGCGGCTTGACATTTATTTTTATTTTTTTCGTCCAAAATGTTTCCTGAAAAGTAAGTGTCACACCATAGTAGAAACTTCTGTTCCTACCCAGCAGTTAGAACATGGAGATAAGACCCGTCATCCTGACAGCACCGTGACTGCCTCTGGACAATACATCTTATGGCTGTGCAGCCAAGTCAGTAACATCAAAGCCTGTCTGAGAGATACTTAAATGTATTTCCTCTGAGATCATTGAGGTTATATGTGATCTCTGTCTGCTGTTTCACACACCTTGTTCCACACATTAGTTCCACGCTGGTTCTTTTATCGCTGATACCCAAACACTGGGCTGGGACACATTTGTGGAGAGGCTAATACTGAGATCTAACAGCACTAATCACTAAGTAATCTAGTGTGTCCATTACTTTGTTGAGACTTCCAGGATGTGATCTAGTGTGTCCTTGGTTTGGTTCCATGGTTTATAGACTGCAGAACTGTGATCTAGTTTCGGTACATGGTTTATACTTATAGACTGCCAGACCCTTGGTTTGGTTCCATGGTTTATAGACTGCAAACTGTGATCTAGTGTATTCTTGGTCTGGTTCCATGGTTTATAGACTGCAAACTGTGATCTAGTGTATTCTTGGTTTGGTTCCATGGTTTATAGACTGCCAGACGGTGATCTAGTGTGTTCTTGGTCTGGTTCCATAGTTTATAGACTGCAAACTGTGATCTACAGTAGTGTGTTCTTGGTTTGGTTCCATGGTTTATAAACTGCCAGACGGTGATCTAGTGTGTTCTTGGTTTGGTTCCATGGTTTATAGACTGCCAGACGGTGATCTAGTGTGTTCTTGGTTTGGTTCCATGGTTTATAGACTGCCAGACGGTGATCTAGTGTGTTCTTGGTTTGGTTCCATGGTTTATAGACTGCCAGACGGTGATCTAGTGTGTTCTTGGTTTGGTTCCATGGTTTATAGACTGCCAGACTGTGATCTAGTGTGTTCCTCTATATGTTCCCATTGGCGGTGAGCCTTTTAAAGAGGCTGCTTTATGAGATGAGTCTGGCCTTAGTGAACTGTCAGTGTTGATGTTTCATAAGCGCTCTGTTATTTGAATGGATCATGTGTTTCAAAGGGCTAGACAGCGCTCCCTCTTTTCTTTTTTTCCTTTTACTTAAAGGACAACTTTGCCCATTTCAACCTGTCTTAAAATGATTAAAAATCTATTTTTTAATGCTGGAAACTAACATTACTGAACAAAATGAGATTTCCACACAACAGAATATTATGATATTATGTGGCACCATGTCAATTCACTCTGTATGGTGGAAAGTAACTAAGTGCTTAGTTTCCAATTTCCAATACTTGTATTTCTACTCCCCTGTACATCATGAATCTAAATATTGGACAATATTTGTTGTAAATGTTATTCTACTTCACTAGTAGTTAGTTTAGAGAATATAATTACAGAACCTACATCAATCATACAGTTGGGCCTTTTGCAGACAGCCAATCTACAAGCTCACAATGTGTCGCGATCCAATGCATGGTGAACTTGTATATCTGTCATTCGATTGGGACTTTTGAGAAACCAAAAATACACAGGGATATATATTCTATCTACACCTTGGGTGTTATTAGAGTTACTCCACAGACACAAACAAAATTACAAAAAGTACAACAACCATCATTGCACTCCATCTTTAGGTAGCCTATTTCTTCATACACCTGTATACCATCGGTTTAGAAACTACCAGTACTGCATTATCTGTTCATGGAAAATAGATGTTGTTTTGGAATTAATACAACACATATCTTGTTAGGAAAAAGTTCCACCATGGTAGTTGATTAAATATACTTAATTAATGTGGCCACTGGGGCCACACTACCGGAACAGTATCTGTATCTATAGCAGAGAGACGGCGTGGACGAGGTCCGGTTCTGTTCTGCTCTCTCTCTCTCTCTCTCTCTCTCTCTCTCTCTCTCTCTCTCTCTCTCTCTCTCTCTCTCTCTCTCTGGATAAACACGCGCCGCCCTGTGCTCTGTTAATCTTCCATTTTTCATGTTAATATTGTCTGCTATTGCTTCCAGATGATATCCATTTGGAAGCGGAGCGATTAAAGTCCCCATAAATCTCCTGACGTGCCTTCAAGACTCAGCGGATAGCCGTCCTGTCACTGTTCCGTTATTCTAGAGAGAGAAGAACGGCCTCGGAAACAAGCGAGAGTCATCTGCTTGTTATTATTGCTTCTTTATTACTACAGTCTGCTGGAAAGTAACTCATTATGTTTTACTCAAGTAAAAACAATGTTTACTTTTACTTTACTTGAGCTCCAGTTGTCATTATAATACTTTTACTTCTGCTCAACTACACAGTTGTCATACTTTTTAATACACTGAGATTATATGAAAATGTCAGTTAATAGTGACTTTGACGATTTGAACGATTATTATTATTTTGTTTTTTACAAAACATGAACTATTTCATCTCCATTTAAACTTTGGCTATTTAAAGATAGCAGATTTACAAGCTGCCCGATAGAGCTGCTATTTTCAAATTACTTGAATGCATTTTATACATAATGATAGCTTTGTGAAACTAGATTCCCCATAGTTTAATTTCATTTTATTTCCTTTTCTTTTAGTACTCTGAAGTATACCTTTATATTGCAGTATTGATACTTTTACTTCTGTATCTAAATGTTGTAGTTTTTCCAGCAGTGCCGTGGGTAAGCAAAGGCACATGGAAGGAAGTGGGTTCCGCTCTGCAGCAGCACGCTTTGGTTATTGGACAATAAGAGCTCGGAATTGTTCCCAAGCATCAGTTATCGATTTGTAAGAAACAATAACAAACCCCCCTCAAAAAGGACCCTATACAGCGGTTGGTTCTCAAAGTGGGATCCGGGGACCCTCAGGGGGTCTTTGATGGTGTTTGCAAGGGGCCCCTGCTAAAACGATCGAGGGAACCAAATGTGCCTTTTATGGTTATGGGCCCATTTTGTTCCATTTGTACAATCTCAGATGCTCTATGCACAGCAACCATAGTGAAAATAAATTGGGCCTCTTCCTTACTTCTTTCAGAGGTGTTAACAATGCCCAGGCTCTGTTGGGTTGTAGAGTAGTACACAAACCTTTTTAATTTTAAGAACCACTGTAACTCTGAAAGTGTACAAATGTGTGCACTCTCAATTACACACTCACGAGGGGCTGCTTGGAACCCCCTCCTCACAGCACCTCAAGGGTCCCTGCACCACACTTTGAGACCCACTGATGTAGCAGAGAGCCGAGATGCACAATATCAGCACAATGACTCAGTTTGTCCACTGTCTCACTGATATACTGTAGTTCCAGAGCCGAATGCTCTGGAACTACAGTATATCTCAAAATTGGATTGCGCTTTTTTTTTAAGGACGAATCGAAACAGACACTATGACCAGGAGCAATTGGAAATCGTGCGGCTGGCATGCAACAGTCTGGCTATGCAAGACTCCATCATTGGTAACCTCTGCTGTGCACAGGGTCTATAACACCAAAGGTAACTGCATATCCAACAAGAGGAACATCTGACGAATATCAATTCATAGACTGTGTTACGGAACACTCCCGTGGCCTGATCAACCTGGCTTGCGCTGTTGGAGACGACTTGCTCCAGTCAAAGTAATGCACTGCCGAAAGCAATGACTTCAATACGTGGATATATCTGGGCATTTTTGCGCTGTGTAAACTATACTGTTTCTGTTCCCAACTGTTGGGCCGTGTACTCCTCATTCAAATTATTTGCTTCATTTCCTTTATTTGATGCGGATTGTCTTCTCACCTCCAGTGAAATTTAAGTAAGGTGCTCCCAGTTTCCCCATTTTTATTTTTTATTTATGCAATTGTTATAAGCACACCAGAATTCAAATGAGTCTTCACACCTGCCAAATGAAGCACACTTTCCAACAATGCGCAAGAGGATTAATTTTAATCACCGTATAACAACCTGGTGTTATAAAGTAGATAGTGGTTCCCAGAGATGAACAAATAAATTATAATAGTACAATGACAATAATTGTGAAACAGGGATGTCAGTAGGGTCCTTGAATGATAATAATAATTGAGCATTACTAGCACTACACAAAACGAAACGCACTGTGGCATTTTGGTCAAGTGTTCTTGACTAGGCTGGAGGTTCTCACAGTCCCCCAGGGCCAGAGGTCCTTCCAGTGGTTCCCCAGCTAAAAAACTGGTAACCGAGAAAGTAAAAATGCATGTATTCTACATGCTCGGAGTCAGGGCTCAAATTCAGAGAATGAAAACGTTTGAGAATGGCTGTGCAAGGCGACAGTGGGGGCAGTGGGCACGCGTGAGTCTCACTGAGTCCCGCGCTAGACAAAAAGGCTCCAAAGCCTGGGGTGCCGCAGTTAGCCCTGCAGAGTTTTCATGGCTCTCATTAAAAAGACATCAGCCTCTAATGGGTCAGGTGTATGTGTGTGGGGACAGTGGAGAGGTGGCACCACCGCCACCTGGCGCTGCCAGCCTCTTGTCCCCTACTGGTTAGCAGCGCTTGTTAGCACGGAGCTGCTGCCAATTAGAGCGGTATGGGGTCTGCCAAGCTGCAGGGCCTAATGACAGGGCCTGCTGCTAGCCTGTCTGTGATTAGACCTGCCCCCATGCCTCTCCTCTCCTCTCCTCTCCTCTCCTCTCCTCTCCTCTCCTCTCCTCTCCTCTCCTCTCCTCTCCTCTCCTCTCCTCTCCTCTCCTCTCCTCTCCTCTCCTCTCCTCTCCTCACCCATCCCATCCTCCCATACCCTCCTCTCCTCACCTCACCCATCCCATCCCCTTTTCAATTCTCCTCTGCTCTTTGCCAATCTGTGCGATCCTCTCCTCTCTTCTATTCTCCGATCCTCTCCTCTCAACAGGACTAACTTTGGCCAAAAAACTAAGCACCCTCCCCATGAAATGTCTGTCTGTCTGTTTGTCTGGCTGGCTGGCTTTGGCCGAAATGTAACAGTTCATTTATTTCCCCCCAAACATTTCCTCCTCCAGTCAAGGAATATAAAAGGCCTTTGAAAGAGCGAGCCAAGGTGCTTAGTGGTCGATAGGAACGGGGCCGCTCAGGTCCACAAAGCATTCCGCTCTCTTTGTGTTTTTGATTTATTGTCGTTTTTCTATACAGAGTCGAGGGGGACCCTGCATGTGCGTGAGACTGTCCAACGCATTGGAATTCTGGGTTCAAGTCGACTTTGACATCCATAATTTTTAGCCTGCTACTTTTCTGAAATGTCTGCCAAGTGGAAATTGTAACCGAAAGTGTACACTGATGGATGGTTATGTAAGTCAGTTCGTATGCGTTGGCCTTTTACTTTTTTTTTTCGCAGACACATGTGAACCGAAAACGATAAAAGACTCATCGTATCGGCAGAACAAAATGTGTTGCTGTACAGTGATATGATTGTCTACTCTCAAAGCACCTCGACATGTCATTTTTAATGAGAAATTCTTAAAGTGCCGTGTGTGCGCTCGCCTCGCATGCATGCTTTGTGTGTGTTTCAATCTTCCAGTCAATTCTGCTGGGCGAATGAGATAGAAGCGTGGCTGATATGGTGCTGAAAGCGGTAATATCTTTGGAATGTCTCCAGTAATAATTCCTTCTAAAAATTCTGTCTAGCTACACTGGCCTGATAGATATGCAGCCGAATCGGAAGCTTGTCTCCTGGCGGCTCGCCGGGATTTGATTACACAAGCCCCTCAAGCCAATGGTTTTATAATTAGCCGCGTGCAGAAAATAGCCGATCCACAAAAAGCTGTTCTTTGTCAACTTGTCGATCAGCTATTTTGGGATATTCTTATCGGAGTGTTGGAGACTGCATTTTCCATGCACAAGAACGTAGTTAGATTTTCTCCTATAATCATCGTTTCCATCGCAGCCAGGCAATATTCTTGTTCTGTGGAGATTATTAGAGCCATTTAGTGTGTAGATCCTTCAAAAGTGGGAAAGCATCTACTGTGTGTCATTTGCGTTGACTGTTCAAAAATTGCTGATGTGCACACTCACAAGCTTGTATGGTACATCTGCAATTTTTTGTATTCATATAAATTGATATACATCTTTTGTAGAGGCATTTGTAGAATCGAGCACAGCTGCTAATGGGCCATTATCAGTCCCCTGAGCAGACATGAATGAATGTAAAACAGAATTTTCTGCTATACGGCAAGCATGAGGCAGGAGTACTTGTCTATAATAAAGAGTCTCTACTCTTAACAGGGCCCGTGGTGGCACGAAGCTGCTTCTCTCTAATAAATCCAAATTAATAAAAAGTAGAGTCAGTGCTCCTTTCCATAGTAGTATAAAGTATAGCTCTCTTTATACTACTGTACACCCTTAGGCCTATCTACCCTTAGTGCTGCAGCAGCCAAAGCCTGTGCATTAAGCCTGCAGTGCCTATCATGACACTGCTTGTCCTTCCAGGAAATGTTTACTTTGTCATTGAAAACCACTTCCTGTGTTTGAGACTTTCATTAGTTTCCCAAGGGGGCTGTTGGCCCTTATTGGTCTACTATAGCTCTCTCTCTCTCTCTCTCTTCTCTCTCTCTCGCACACTGTCTCGCTCTGTCAATTCAATTCAAAGGGGCTTTATTGGCATGAGAAAACATATGTTTACTTTGCCAAAGCTGAAGCGGAACAATGCAATCAAAACAAAACAATGTACGCACAATTAAATGGGAAAGGAGAGAAGAGCGGTGTTGCACTGCAATCTTTTAAAACCATAGGAATTGTGCATTTTCTGTCAGAAAATGTTCTATAGTACATCCACTTTGAAAAAATAGCTTGGGATAAATGTTTCAATGCTTTGCATTCACCTGGTATAAAACATTTGGGACAACTAACAGCTCAGTTTTGAGTGGACGCTATGCCATTGACAATGAATGGCTAAAAACAAACATTGAGGACCAAGGTGAGGACACAAATTGCAATTGGCCAGAATGAGATGATGATGTATGATAAGAGTGCCCCTCACTTCACACGAGTGTGATTATTTTAAATGCATGTGAAAAATCTAGTTTCTCTGTACTAGGACCCTACCCTTTGTGAATCTGAACACCAAATAATGAATGAATGAATGAATGAATGAATGAATGAATGAATGAATGAATGAAATCAGTGACCAGCGTGCCCAATGAATTCCTGACTTGTAACATTTGTTACCTCCACACGGTAACCATCTTCAACTGTTTCGTAAAGTGGGGCAGTTGACAATTTTGCTTTCTACTCTCTCTCTCATGCATCGCACTCATGCAGAGGCGACTGTGGCTCAGGAGGTAGAGCAGCACGCCCAATGATCCGTGGGACAGCGATTCCAATCCCGTCTCCTCCTGTTTACACCTGTCTTAAAGGGGAAGTCCACCCATTTTCAACATTCTAATCTAATACATCATTAGTATACCCTAGAGGTGCTGGGTGGACATGATAAAAAGGTTCCCCCAGTCTGTGTTCCCAAGAAATGGAGGTCTGAAGAAAACCACTAACATGGTGAGACATCTTGAAGACATCATCAAGATGTAGTTTTCACCATGTTAATGAATTTCTTCAGACGCTTCTTTTTTCTGGAAGCATACAAATGGAACCAAATTAACACGTTAGGGTTCATTTGGTTGCATTTGTACGCTCTCAGAAAAAATGTTGAAAATTCCTCTTTAAGTGTCGACTGACCCGTCCTGGGCAAGTCATTGAATCCCAAATTGCTCCCAGTGTGCTGGTCGGTGACTTGCATGGTTTACGCGCACCCCCCCCCCCCCCCACACACACACACACACACACACACACACAAAACAACCCAAACATATGCAATCGTTCCATTTATTGTTGGGATTTAATCTAGTTTTAATCTTGTTTTGGGACATGTGTCCTGGTATTGTGAACCCCAGAGACCACAGCATGAGAGAGTCTTGAGGACATCTACTTTGTCCATCCGCCAACGAACTGCAGCGGTCCACACTGGAGGAATGTTCCAATGTGATCAAATGTTCTGTAAACAGTGGCATCGTATTCTCAGTGTGTCTGTGTGAGTGCCTTTTGCCACGACATTCCATCTGCATTACAGCACTGCGTAGTGGCATTAAAACCTGTGTTTATTGTTACTTTATCGCAAAAATAATAGGGAAACCTCTTATACAGTTTTGACTTTGAACTTTGTGATGCAATGGATACTTGGCTTAGTACTCATTGTCAATATTTATCGGGTGTTGTTTGGAGGGGAAGGCCACTATTTGCCAACACAGTCTCAATTTCGAGCCAGAGAGAGCGGCACTATTTTGACGTTTTGTTCCTGTGACGGCGTATGTTGTCAGAGGAAGTAAGTGATGATTTGGCGATGGCTGAAACAGACTGCCGTGCCACAGAGGCTTGTGACTTCATGTCTATGGTTTGAGAACGGCACTTCCTTTTTATCCCGTTAAAAGAGAGGAATCAGTAGCCACGTTTCCATAAAACCTTCGCGAAAATAGGATGTTAATTAAGTCAAAAATAGAAGAGCGAATTGTCTGCTGTTTCCATTAACTGATGAAATGCGACTTATGGGAGTCTAGGGGAAAACAAAATAGGTTCACGAAACAAGCAATAGGTGGCACGGTTTTGCCAGTAACATATTCTTTTTTACTTTTGAAGTTATTTTAGGCTTTACACACAGGCTGCCTGCTTTATTCCTATTGAACTATAGGTCCGTTGTGCTGTGCAGAGGCTGTTCTGGCTCTGCTGTAGCAAAAACAATAATTAATATAGCCTAATACATAATCTACACAACTCACTGTTTTCCTGAACCGGAGTGCTTGTGAGACTCGGTATCCTGCTGATTTGGTGTATGTCTACTTTGTGATATTGTAGACTACATCATGTTATCTGCAGCGCGACACGTGCGAGGAAAAAGGTTTGAACTTTATTAACGAAATAATATCTATAAGGGCAGAGCCCGGTCATGTAAAACAGCTGTTTCTGTCTGTCTGATATCACTTGCATATCTTAGCTATCATGCATGATGATACAGATAGGCCTACTGTAAATATAGGTCCTGTAGCTCCCCTGCGACTTTCATGAACAGATGCGATGGGAGTCTGAACGTTTTGGCCATGTACGTGAGTCCCCTTGGCTTGGATGTGTGTGTGCGCACAGCCCTCGTCCGTTTTGAGCGGTTTTGTAGAAATATAACTTACATTAACAAATAACAATGCTCTCATCGGCAGACCAGAACTCTTCAAATGCGCTATAATGCGTGTCCAGTGCTAGAAAGTCTTTTCGCAAGCTGTTTCCATACCTCATTTGCGCATTAGACTCTTTCAATGCGCTCCAAAATACGGCACCTTTCAGCGAGAAAGTATTTTTGCGCAAAATGGAAACTTATTCGCATTTTGAAGTGTTTCCATTCAACATTCTCTTTGCAAGAGCCGTTTTTGTGCAAAAATAGGGCTTATGGAAATGTGGCTTGTGTCAGCTTAGATTTTTTCATTGACTATTCAAAATTAACAGATACAGGCTCACGCTCAATGGCGCTCATTGGCGTTGATGTCAACGTCGAGTTTGAGTCTTTTTTGCTTGAAAAGCAGCTGGACATGTTGATCTACCTGCACCAGCGACCACAGAGGACGCCTTTTCATGATTGGCTGCCTCTAAGACAATGGGAGACTTACGCTGCAGTGTGAGACAGAGGCTGCACCACTCACACTGATTATGTGTTCATAAAACAAGAGCTTGCTGCAGCTGGCAGTTGTGACCGAGTCATTCTTGTGTAATGAATGGTAGGTAACTTGGAGCTTTGTATCTTCATGTCGCTGGCGTCCATTCAAAGTGAATGGTAGAATGTTGTTCTGTATCTGCCCATGTGAGCGCAGCATGAGAGGCCATCACTCTGTGCCGTGGTGTGAAAACAGAGACCCATGTCTCTCTGACCATGCCCCAGAAGGCCTGCCCTGCTGTCGGAGCACACTGGCCACACAGCTGCTTTTACAAGTGCACAAAGTGGCTGCTCCATTGCTCTGCAGGCCAGCCGTATAACTAGCCTCTTTTTCTCTATTCTAGGCAAGTGGAGCGGAGGGAACAGGCACTCCTCACTCCCATGGCTGCCTATTAAGACTCTTTTCCCACTTGCTCAGTGGGCAACGATGGAGACCTGCGGGACACTCCTCTCCCCTCCCCTCCCCTCCTTACTCACTGTATAATCTCCAGTCGTTGTCCCTTCATTTTGACCAGAATCTGCATGGCTCCCGACTCCTGAACAAATACACACAGATGGTTTTTGGGGCTTTTCAGCTAAACCCAGTTGGCTGCCCTGGCGCTGAATTGCCAGCATAATTCTTCTTTTTGAGGTGGGCATCCATTCTTGCTTTGTGGGTTCTCGTCGAAGGCCATCTCTGAGCTTTTGGCCGGGGGCGGCGCGCCACTGCGGGCGCTGCCTCCGTTCCAGACGGCTTTTTCCACTAACACTGTGCCTGTCATGGCTTTTTTACCCAGAGGGCCGTGGGGCTGAGCTGCTCCCAGACAGACACCAGTCTGCTTTTAGCTGCCTTTTCCATTCAGGAATGTCGAATGTGGCTCCTTCTATTAACCACTTGAACCCTAGCGGCCCCACATTCTGGGCAAGTCATAATAGGTGAACACACTGCGGCCGGAAATAGTCGATCTACAAGCTCACTGAGCGCTGTCTTTGGCGAGGATACATCAGGGGTGTTCAATTAGATTAAGCACAGGGCAGTTGTTAAATGATTTGGTTCATGGTTTTGGTTACATTCAAAATGGTCACCCATTATGTTACAAACTTGAACTGCAATATCTTGCAAACCAGCCAATCCAATAATTACTTTTAAGATTTGACACTCATTTTACAACAGTGCTGCAGAGGCTGAATGTCTGTGACCAGCTGATAGTTGTTGATGCTTAATGGATGCATCAAGGAAGGGAATTATGTTTCTGCACTGTCAAATAGGTAATCTACTCTATTTTAGATTACATAAGAGGTTACATATCTTGGTTGTATTATTGACCGCATACTGACAGGTGAAAGTGTGGCAAGAAGAGTAAGCCAAAAAAAGAAACCAAAGAACAAGATTTCTGTGCAGAATTACCTTTTTTTGTTAACAAAATGACACTAAAGACCAAGTTTTGGGGCCCATGGCACATCTCTTTGGAACACATTTTGATAGTGACTAGGATTAGAAAACAGATTTAAGCAACTTAAACTGGGGCTGACACAATGTAGCTTTGCTGTCTGTACCTGACAAGCTACAGAGGGTAGTAACTCCCCACAGCCACAGCCACAGAACAATGACCTGGTACCAGGGGCGTAACATGTAACATTTCCCAATTGGGGGGGGGCAAGAGAAAATGGTATGGGGGCGACTTCATCGCCTGTGGTGCGAAGCCGCACCCATACCATTTTCAGTTACAGGACTTTTATTAGTCAAGTAAAGCATCAATAATAACATCAGTTGTTGTTGAAGTTGCAACAGACACGCAGCATGCATAAAACTAAATATCCGACTCAGAGAGTTTTCTGTTTTCAATGATGAAAAGCTGTTGGTTAGTAGCAGTTGTAGTGTTTCAAAACATTTTAAATGTAAGCACTTTAATTTGAAATATCTCGGGTTGTTTTGCATGCCATCGTGTTTGGTGGGGCAGACTGGGCATTTAGCAGGGCATTGCCCCCCCCATGCCCATGCCTAGATCCGCCCGCCCCTGTCTGGTACCACCCACTTTCAAAACAAATATGGGTTAGTTATTTTTCTATAGCACTGCCACTCAAGTTTACAGTAGAATGCCCTGACTCCCTCCCTCAAAAAGAGTAGATCCCTGGCATCCTTTAAAAAAAGGCCACCATGCCCAGGACTTAGAGGGACTTTATATCCACTTTTTTGGTTGTGTTTGTGTCCAAGACAGAATATTAAATAAATGCTGTTAAAATGTATTGCAACTTGAACTGAAAAGTTTTAATACAAATAGTTCCAATGGCATCTACGTTGTAAAAGTAAGGTTGCAGATATGCTTATTAGTGCATCCTCAGGGAGCAGGAGAGGTGGGAGGGAGGGAGGTGACCTTGATAGAAACAAGAGATGTGGCTCTGTCCTCCACACAGGTACATGCCTGCGCACACACACACACACACACACACAAACACAGACACGCACGGATGGACAGACACGCATACACATAGTGTACACACACACACCCACACCCACACCCACACCCACACACACACACACACACACACACACACACACACACACACACACACCCCCCCCCCCACACACACACACACACACACACACACACACACTACGATACTATATAATATGTTTGTATGTACTTGTGAGGACATCAACATTTTAGGAAGGCAATTTTCGGGATGATGGCGAAAAAAATATACCGCATATACATACATATATATATACATATATCGCATATACAAAATGCGCACACAAGATTGCACATGCTCGACCTTCGCTTATACTGTACAGTATAATATAAGCCCTCTGTATAGGCTACTTGCCATGCAAATGCGTATGTAAATGCACTTATGAGCAAGTGCACAAGTAATATATTGAGAACAGTTGAATTCATATTCAGAGAGAGAGAGAGAGAGAGAGAGAATAGTCGGGAACATAATCTCTATCTAATCTGATAGTTATTCGATTCGAGTGTATAACCATTCAAACCTTTTTATAGCATTTCCAGACTCATTATAATGCACCAGGGGTCTTCAACACAGAGTCCGCAGAGTTACTACAAGAGGAGCCACCAATCTTTGTGTGATGGGATCGTCATTTTTTATATTATCTCCTTGAAACCTATAGCATCCCCATTCTGAGGGGAACATTAGCCTGAGGCCTGATTTACACTGGCAGCCAAATCTAGCCTGAATCAGATCTGCGTCAATTTAGCATACAAATGCGATTGGTCTAACAGGTCACATATTCATTTAAACAAATCAGTTTCCAAGCTGAATGTGGCTCAGATCCGATTCTGTCTGGATTTGGCTGAGAGTATAAATCAGGCCTATGGAACACTTTTTGGAAGCATCTGTTTTTAGGCAAGGCAAGATCATTTCTATAATACATGATCTCAATAACTAGAATACACCTCAAAGTGCAAAAACGTACATGAAACCATAAGGGAAAAGAAAGGCAAAAAGAAAATGCAGAGAATATTGGTCAGATTAATTACAATGAGTTTGCGATCAGATTGACTGGTCGGGGGTTCCAGAGAGTGGGTCACAAAAAGTAAATGCTGCCTCTCCATGGCTCTTACTTGACAGTTTGAATTTGTAAACATTCAGTCCCAGGATCTGGCACTGAATGCTTAGTTTGAACTTCATACCTTCCTATGATATTGAAAGGTATGAACCTATGCAGTTTGGACATACCGGTAAGTCCTTTTACCTGTGATTTATACAGAATATCTATTAATTTCTATGTTAATTTGCTCACAATCCGTTGCATTGAGGCTTGTTGTGAGCTTGTAGTTCAGCAATTTTAGCTATTGGTCATACAAAGAAGTATAGGGCCGTACAAATAAAAGCGGTTCCTCGGATAAGTTATGTGTTTTTATTTATTTTTTTCTGTAAGGGCTACAGCGGTCTTTCCACTGCTGCTCTCAAAGTGGAGTCAAATGATCAGGCTGAACAAGGCCTCTGGGAGTGGGTGGAAACAGCAGTGTGTCTGGCACAGCCCAGCAGAACAGTAGCACTTGGCTGATTCTCTATGAAAAGAGTTCAGCCTGAAGGTCTTACCGTCCGTCCGTTCTACTTGCATGAGAGATGCTTGGCGGACCCGCCATCATTCAGTGCGCTGTGACTGGCCTACTACAAGGCCCCAGACCTGATTTGCTGCCATGCAGCCAATGAGAAGACTTACACCTGGCTATGCCATAGCTTTTTGAGAATACCAGTCAATAATACCAATAATAATGTGGGGATGCACCATGGGGGCCACAACTACGGACCCACAGGTTGAGAACCTGAATTGCGGTATACTAGTAACTGTCCACCACCACAGGTCCCATGCAGCCCGGCTGAGCCCGGCCCAGCCCAATCCGGTTCGGGGATTTCTTTTCTCTTTTCCATGCGCTGACATTTTTATCCCACTGTTAAAAGTTTTAAAGGGCCATTATCTGAGAGGAAGGAATGCTGCTTTAATGGTGTGGTGGCTCTGTGCAGAAAAAAAAAGGCCACAGCATCCACTACCAGCTCTAATGCATTGCTTCTCAACGACCCCCAAATTGATATGGTGGTGGCAGTGGAGACCCGCTCCCCTCAAGACACACACACACACACACACACACACACACACACACACACACACACACACACACACACACACACACACACACACACACACACACACACACACACACACCTGAAAATAATTTTCCTAACATATTTTTCAAACTTTTGATTGTGATCCCCCCGGAGTGAACTTTCTGGGTTCAAAGGTTCAAAATGTTTGTCAGTATAGTTTCTTATATAGTTTCTCTCAAACCGTTCTGTGTCACGAAACCCTTTTTTCTTTTTTTTAAGATGTTGTGCCCAGGGTACCCTGTAGGATCAAATGGAATTGTATGGAGAAAGTGGAACTGATCATCAGTAACTGTTGTTAATTCTTATGCATTCTCTCACCGGGTACATTGCAAATTTTATAGTGAAATTAAGCTATTCCAGCCATTTGGTTTGGGACCCCCTGGAACTTCCCCCAAAGGACATTTTGAGGTTCACCGGACCATTCTTTGAGAACCAGTAGATCCACAAGCATGGGACTTTCTACTTTGAATGCTTTTGTGTGACTTTGTATGAATTTATTAAAGAAAAAAAGTTAAGTTAAAAGACGGTTATACAGCAAGCGCGTTGGCATAGGTCAGGTGCTGACCACGGGTTCTCCTTTCACTGGTTTCGAACACAGACTATAAACCGCTGGCATGCTTGGTAGCACTGTGGCCTCCATTGTGTGGCTCTGTCCTCCAGCAGGCTGCTTAAAGTTTAAAGAGAACAGTGGTCTCTTCAGGGTGACGCTCTGTGGGCCGCGCTGATGAGACATGCCTGCTTGGCTCTTTTGTTCAAGTACCCCATGGCGTCCACATCAGGGGCGGATTGGCCATCTGGAGTACAGGGAGTTTTCCCGGTGGCCTGCGTCACCTAGTAGCCTGGACAAGATCCAAAATGCACTAGTGGCACTTCCAAAATGCACTAGAATGTGCTAGATGCTCGCCTGGAACATACAGATCAAAATGACCATTAATCTTCTACTTTCTCTAGTTGTGTAGACTAAGTTGGGCTAATTCACATGATGAATATTTTAACTCTTGAGGGTGTAAAAATGGACCAAATGGACCCACAAGGGTCCATTTTTTTTATATATTTTTTTATCCCACGATTTTGTAACCCATTTTTTCACCCAGTGCCAATTCCTAATGTGATCCTGGGCTCTACAACCCTCCACCAACCTGGGGAGGCAGCGGACTGGCCTCATGCTTCCTTCAATGCATGAGGAGTCCAAGCTGCCTTCTTTTCACCTGACAGGGGGGAGTTTCCCTGGTTGGACGTAGCGCGTGGAAGGAACACGTTATTCGAACCAGTTCCTGTCCCCTCCATCAGGCGCCCCGGCTGGCCAGGGGAGGCAGTTTAGAGCCCAGGATTACAGCATGTTTTTGTGAGGGTATCTACCCTAGGGGACACGGGGAGAACATGCAAACACCACACAGAAAGGCCCTTTCGCCAACCCCGCCTCGGGTATGGGCACTGATGACGCGGAGGAGCAGACACGCCGCCAGCACCCACAGCGGCGCCCCTAGCGGGAATCGATCCCAGGACCTTCTAGCTGTGAGGTGACAGCACTAACCACTGTGCCACCGTGCCCCCTGCAAGGGTCCATTTGGTCCATTTTTACACCCTCAAGGTTTCATTTTTACGCTCTCAAAGAGTTACATCTGGTTAAGCAGCTGCCCCCCCCCCCCCCCCCCCCCCCCCCCAGGGTGGCCTGGCAAAGGCAAAATTGTCCCGGTGGGAAAATATGTGCCAATCCGCCCCTGGTCCACATCATGGTGTAAAGTCTTAAGTCACGGTTATGTTAGGTTTATGGTGGTTCTTCCGCGATGAATGCAGACTGTAGGAACTACAGTACATTCATGAGGTCTCAACGCAGTGCCTTAAATAACGACACTTAAAGGGGAACTCCACCCATTTTTTCATTAAAATATCTCAGAGATGTAGTTGGACGTGATAAAAATTCCCCCAATTCTGTATTTCCTAGAAATGGAGGACTGAAAAAGTCATTGACATGGTGAAATACATCTGATGACATCATCAAGATGCATTTCACCATGTTAATGATTTTTCTTTCAGACCCCTTTTTCCTGAGAAAAAAATGGGTGTAATTCCCCTTTAATAAAGACATGAGCGAAATTGTTCTTCAAGGGGAGTATAAAAAAAAACTGCTGTTCCAATCTGCTGATCCCTCGCTCTCTGTATGATTTTTGTTTTTTTGTGCTAAAAACTCACAGCTCCATTAGTGAGGTTGCAGGTCCACAATAATGACAGCCTCGCTGTTATGGGTCCTTTCCGCACGGTCTGTACTGTATGTCCATCGCTGATCATAATCCAGAAATTGCTGTGACATTACGGCCTGATTTGAGTTATTCGTGATAATAAACACGATCGTACCGGTCAAACCCAACCCGTTTGTTATGGTTCAGACAAAATTTGCCGGAAGAGATACGACCCGGAAGTACAGGAAGTAGAATCTCTTTGACACTTTGACCTGGCCAGTTCCGGCGATCGGCCACTTACTGACACTTAGTGGTGATAGTCATATAGGCCATAAAAGAGAGCATCTTGGAGGATCAATATGAGAATACTAATGCTATTTGAATGGGAATTATTTGATAAATAAAAAATGTGAAAACCACTGGCAGGGAACTATTATATACAGTACATGTCAAGTACGTCATTGGGAGTTATAGGGTTAATGAAGCTTAGGGACCTATAAGTTCCACCTGCAGGTTCAACACGGCACAATTGTGATGCACAAGGCAGATCAGTAAAGGCACGTGGGGGTATGTATGTTGGTCTGAAATTGAGGAATGTACATGTCTGGTGCCATCTTGGCTCAATGCTATTTTTTCCTAACTGCAGGTGGATTACTGCTCCATTGGTTTCACAATATTCACGTATTGACAAGCCTTCACAGTGTGCACAGGTTCAACAATTGAGGTGACGATTCAAGCAGTTTATTCTTCATCAATCCTAAGAATAGTACATACAGTACATAGGCCTATGAAGATGCCTCCGCTGTGCATGTTGTGATGGCAGGAAGAAATAAAGTGCATGATGCCTCAATTGTAGCAG